>OZ023314.1:2821860-2846860 GCA_964007375.1 Ophion obscuratus | reverse complement strand
AACTCGAAGCTTTTTCGTTTGTTAGAATGTAGGCTGCTTTTGTCACGACTTGAAAAGGAACACGATGGCCAGCGTTATTCGAACTGCTTGGCTCAGTATCAGTATTCCAGTTTGTCAATTATTTGTGCATCGCGCTAAGGCGGTGCATAAATAATTCCCCTTAAGGATCCCTTTAAGCAACCGAAACTATGCGAATTTTCAAAATTTATTTGTGTCGAAATTATTTATTGTACATAATTATTAAAATTGATCAATATTATAATTTTATAAATAATATACATTTATTCATATTATTACATCTTTGGATTTTCCAATTTTTTTTTTCTTCGATACACAAAAAGTCTGCTTTACGACACTTGCTTCAGAAACGATTGGCGTCTGAGTTGTTCCGCGGCGTACAATCCAGCATCTGGTGCATTCATCTGAAATACGAGAGCCAAGAATTTTTCGATTTTCCTGACCAACACGCTCTATGCGAACCTCGCAAATCCACGGAAAAGTGAAAACTCGAAAAATGGTACCTGTTTGAAGAACAATATTCTATTTCTCCTAAAATCTTTACTACAGTATTTGTCAATGAAAAAATAATTGGTCAAAATGATTTTCAAAGAACTTGAGGTTCACATAAAAGGTAATATTGTTATGTAAAAGTGTACAAAATTTCGAAATGACCGACAGATTTTTTCGTGTTATGAACGAGATGAAAAGCCATTATTTTCCACATCTTTTGTCATTTTTGAAAAAAAAAATGGCCGAATAAAAAAAAGTCGTACAAAAGTTACCTCTATTTTCACCTGGTTCATGATACCACTGAAAAAATATAGATAATCATTTTAAAAAACCCGTTGACCTTGAAATCACCTTGAAAACGTGCACCAAATAAAAAAGCTCTTCGGCCATTTTACTCCTCGTTTGAAATAACTCGATACGTGTCTCGGGATTTTTCCGTTCGCTTCGCTGTTCCCGAGTTATTTCGAACACTGAACATAAATTGGACACCCTGTACGCGTGTCGCGTAGGGGCTGGAAAAAATAAAGGGCATCGCCCATACGTATATTATGTGTGTGCCTATGTGCATACACAGGCACACGTGATCTCGTTTGAAGACCATGCTGGAGCAAGAAGGAGGCGGACGAAGACGAGCTTTTGCGTTTCCAGCGTACCTTGCTCCGCGGGTATTTAAATACGCGCCGGGAGAAGAGAGACTCCAGGCTTTGCCGGGCTCTTCGCGAGCTGATATTAAAAAGAGTTCGTCACTCCGGGCGCGCGAGATTTCCGCGGCCCTATTCCCGGAGATTTTCATGGCTGCAATAACACACCGGGCGCCGGGCTCTTCATCGTCGCTGTGTGTGCTTTAGTCGTCGCGCACCGGCTCCGCTGAGTGGTCCTGTCGATGTGGTGTGCATACAGGGTGGACCATTTCAAAATGTCAGGAGGTAATTTGATTGATTTCGGAGGGCTGATACAGTGGTGGAAAATTCATTTTTGTCATGGTCATAGTTTTTGCTTTCTTAAAGTCATCAATGGTTTTTCAAATGGGAACATGTTTTTTATTTAATTGAGGCACCACACCACGGTAAAAAAAATTGTTTTGCCATTTTTTTTCTGAAAGATACAATTGTTAATGCTCTCACCAAATTTTTTGGAGAAATTTGTAAAATTGGCGGAGATACAGCATTTTATGTGAAACCGTTCGAAGCTCACGAACGCGTTTATCTCGAAACTGCGTTTTTCAACCTGGTTGACAATATATTAAAAAAACTATTCATGCGATTTGCATGCGCCAGGTCTTAAACGTTCGCAAATCCAGTCTCTATGGCACCACGTAGGGATTTTCATGTGAAGGGCCCCCTTCCATTTTTTTTTTCTATGAACAATGAAATTTTATAATGAAATTCGGAAATAAAATTCGGTGGTCCGCCATTTTTTTTTAGATATCGAAATTCCCCTACGTGATGCTGTAAATCTATATGTCTAGTTTCTAAAAATATTTTTATTTTATTTTTCCGATGAACCGTATGGTTCAATCGCTGTCAACCGCCGAGCAGCAATTTCGTCGGAGTGTCCACTTGGAAGCGGCGTACATCGCAAACTATATTTTAGATTCGAGTACAACAATGTGTATACAGTCTTCTATATGTATATATTGATTATGAGTATTAATTTAAAAAATCCATTCATCGTTTGCTTCAAAATAATTACGAAAAATACACCCTCGTACCGCGCACGAACCGTGGTGTGGTGCCTTAAGACGTTGTAGCTGACATTCAGTCGAATCCAACGACCTATGATATCATGACCTATAAATGATTTTTCACCGAAATACACGTGTAAAAGCGGGAAATCGTGATTCGCACAATGGTGTGATGGTGATCACACCAGCTTCTGGTGTGATGGTGATCACACCAGCTTCTGGTGTGATGGTGATCACACCAGCTTCTGGTGTGACAGCGGCGCAGGTTATCCAACGGATACAAAAATTTCGCTATTCCAAGGTCAAGAGAATCATTTATCCGACGTCTTCAAAAATGTGTCGAGGTTAATGGCCATCACTTCGAACATTTGTTACGATAAATTTTCTGCACACAAAATTAAATTACATTATTCGGATATTCTTATTGTCATTACCACCACGATTTCCCGTTTTTACACGTGTATTTTGGTGAAAAATCGTTTCAAGGTCACGATATTATAGGCCGTTGGATTCGTCTGAATATCAGCTACCCGTCTTAATTTAAAGAAAAACATGTTCCTATTGGAAAACCCATTGATGACGTTGAGAACGCAAAAACTATGACCTTAACAAAAATTATTTATTCACCACTTTATTAGCCCTTCGTAATCAATAAAATTGCCTCCTGACCTCCTGAAAAATGATCAAAGATACATTTTGAGGGGCCAGTCCACTTTGAAAATTTCAAAAAATCGAAAGCAAGCAAGACTTGAAGAAATCGACGATGATGAGCAATCAGAAGGGATTTTGTATGGTGCAGGAATTGCTAATTGAGTTTAGGTAAGAGTTTTTCATAGTATAAACTTCGATGATCCTCGATGGTTTTAAAATTTTGATTTTCTACTCTTTTTGCGAAAAATTGCGAAAAAAACGCGCGTTTTTTTTTACTTTTTTCGTTTTTCATCTGCCATTTTTTTTATTTTTTGATAAAACTTTATATCCGAGGGTCATTTTGTAGCTGGTGTCATGCTGAATCTAATGGACTTTGTTTTTTTTGTTTCAGACAAGACGTTGTCGAGTTGTGATGGAGCTACCTAGCCCACCTATTTCTGAGGCGTTACATTAGACTATAGTTTTTGTACTTAAAATTGAATAAAACTGAATTAAATTTTTTTTAATGTATTTCAAGACTTTATTTATCAAGCCCAACAACTTTCATATGCATATCTTTTATGAAATCCTCAAACAAAAAAAATCCCGAAAATATCCTTTTTCGTGGCTCCAAAGTAGACGGGCCCCTTAAAATGGACAAATGAAATTCAATTCTATTTAAGGGCTTACACCTAGTTGGAATGTTTTTAAATATCGATTTGTGGTTTTCGTCGGATTTCCAGGATATAATATTTCGAAAATATTCTCTGAACAATTCAAGACGATCCGTTCAGAATTGAGGAAGTTATGGGCGTTTTTCTCAAATGAATTTTTTTCAAAATTGTTGGCCAACATATCTAAAAAAAATAGTGCACCGATCAACTTCAAATTTTGCAAGCTTTTTTCACATGTCAAAAAGCAGTGCTCGAATGAAGACATTTTTTCTTCGATACATCGTTTTTTCATCAACGAAAATACTTAGAGGGTTTTTTTTCACCGAAAATCGATACTTTCACGTTGACTTTGATTTGATTTTCACTTTGATACTTTGGACGGCGGCTATTTTTCAAAAATCTATATTTCAGTAAATCCTTCATGCAAGCATCGGATAATTTCATGCAAACACTAAATGCGTTTGACTTTTGTCTTTCGGGTGATTTTTTTTCCGAGCTGCAGTGGTCACCGCGAAGGATGTTTTTCAAACAGCGCTCTGCACAAACCATTGTATCCACCACATTTATATATATTTCTCAATAAACAAAATTGTGAAAGATACCTAAAATTATACTCTATAATTAAGAAGAAAAAAAAATTGAAAACTTAGACAGGTTTTCCCAGAAAAAAAATCACTATGAAAGGCATTTAAATGGAATCCGATATTTTTAAAGACAGACTTATTGGTGATTTATAAAAATACAAATGAAGTGCCTCACTTTTCTGCATATTTTTTTTCAATAGAGATAAATTTTCTCCATCAGATATGAATCTTTTTGATCCCTTTATGGAAAAAAGAAGATGACTGCCCCGGTAGCTAATCCACTGTGGCAGCCATCACCGAAATACACTTTCTTCGTCGGACG
The DNA here is from genome assembly GCA_964007375.1 of Ophion obscuratus. Lineage (NCBI taxonomy): Eukaryota > Metazoa > Arthropoda > Insecta > Hymenoptera > Ichneumonidae > Ophion > Ophion obscuratus. The sequence goes on along the minus strand of OZ023314.1, from coordinate 2,842,456 downwards.
GGAAGCTTTTCTCCATGAAGGGATCGAGAGGCTTCCTATCCGATGGAGAAAGTGTATTTCTGTTGAAAGAAACTATGTAAAAAGTAAGGCACTCCATTTATATTTAAAAGAAAATCACCAATAACTCATAAAATACCTCTTGTTTCCGGCCACGAGGTAGGTGTAACCCCTTAAAAAAAGTTTTTTACGAGTGTTTCGTATTGGGAATTCAATTATCTTCAGTCTGCTGAACTCGAAATGGGATTAGCATTTTTTACCCTGAATACTCTATTTTTTCTGGCAAATACTACTCATCACAAAAATACGCGACACTTTTCTTCGCAGAGCATTCGAGAAACTATTAAATATCATATTTTGTCGGTTGCAAAATATCTGCGGCCGTCTTTTAAAAAACATTCGGCCAATTGAGAACTGTCATACTGTATATACATATACAGGGTGCCCCAAAACTGAATGCGTTCCCTGAACTAGAGGGTTGGGGGTGAAATTCTGAATCGATTGATATAAGCATGTGTGGGTCTGAGATCAATCCCCGAATTATTATTAATTTTTAAAGACAGGCCAATCAGGGGCTCCCGCCTTTAAAAATGAATAATAATTCAGAGGTTAATCTCAGACCCACACATGCTTATATCAATCGACTCAGAATTTTCCCCCCAACCCCCCCTTTCAGGGAACACATTCATTTCTAGGACACCCTGTATATATATATACCGGGTGTCTCTATTATCTCTACCACCCGAAATAACTCGGTAATTATCGACGTCACAAGAAAATGTTCTAGACAAAAGTTGTACGGTGTGAAGGGGGCCATCAAATGCGACAATTTTTTTATTGTTTCGGTGGAGGCGTTGACGCGCAGTAAAGTCACCTTCAGTTTTTTAAATGGAATGGTACATTTTTTTTTCAACCGTCTTGCGGAGTACCTCGTGCCGTATAAAAAATATTAGAGGGTCAAAGTCGTTCAAGGTCATTCAAAGTCACCCATCAAAATGAAATACAAATCTACATATCTCGGATCCTTACTAACTATTTGGTAGTGATCCGAGATATTTAGACTTGTATCATCGATACTGACCTTGAATGACCTTGAACGACTTTAAGCCCTTAATGTTTTGTATGCGACTTGAAGAGCTCCACAAGATGGTTGAAAAAAAATGTACGGTTCCATTTTAAAAAGCGGAGGTGACCTTCACTTCGCGTCAGCGCCTCCACCGAAATAGACAAAATTGGTCGCATTTGACGGCACCCTATACGCCGTACAACTTTTGTCTGGAACATTTTTTTGTGACGGCGATAATTGCCGAGTTGTTTCGGGTGGCAGAGATAAGAGGGACACCCTGTATATACACCCTGTATATACAGGGTGTCCCAGAACTCAACGTTAAGCCGACACGGGGTGACAGGATTGATTGTAACCATCATGAGAAAAATCAGAAAAAAAATCTATCCCATGCAGTTTGAAAATTATGGGCATTTACGAAAAACCTAGAAATTTGGTCAAACTGTAACCATTTTTCGGTTATTGTGAAACAAACCCAAACAAACCCAAACAATCCCAAGTTTCCTAGAATTAAGACTATTTGTTAAACTATGAATTTAAAATTTTCAATATTTGTCTACTTTGAAAGGCCCTGCTTTATTTTTTTTTTTTGCTCTATTTTTTTTCTGATTTATTTTTTTTCTGATTTTTCTCATGATGGTTACAATCAATCCTCCCCGTTGTCGGGGAATTCAATCACCCCGTGTCGGCTTAACGTTGAGTTCTGGGTCACCCTGTATATATATATATATATATATATATATATATATATATATATATGTGAGCGTGAGATTTGAACCACCCCGCTCCCCTGCGCCCCCGTCAACCGACGCTGTTGTTGATCGTCGTTCTCGTCGTGCGCGGGCCTTCGTTCGTTCCCCCTCTGTCGTATCCCATATCGTAGGCGTCCCGTGTATGCTTCTTATCCTCGGGATCAAACATGATGAGCGACTCTCGTGATCCTCGAGATCATAATCAGTCGGCGGGCGGGGAGAAAAAGATGGGAAGAGAGAGAAAAAGAGAGGGAGAGGAAGTTGCAACCAAAGAGTAAAAGCCATAGCCTTTTCAATTGCGAATTCATATTGAAGTTTGCATCATTGGAATACAATGAAAATTTATATTTTTCGCCCATTTTTTTGCCAGACTAGGGCTACAAAAATCATTTATATTATTATAGTTTGATAGTGTAGAGCCTTAACCTTCATTTGCAGAAAAGATTTTCTAAAAATCCCAAAAATTGACCAAGTGATGGCAATTTTCGCGAAGGCTCAGAACCGCCCCGCTGCGATAAATCCTTGTTTCATGAAACGGTGTAAGTCGTATCCCAAAATATATTTGTCCGATTAACTTCAAATTCGGACCCATTTGTTAATAACAAATGTTTGTATTTTTTTTTTATAATCGAACACTCAACTTTTATTATTTTTGACAGCTTGCTATTCACGTAATTTTACAAATTCGAATAAAGTATCAGGTAATTCGAAAGTTTTATTACACTAAAAGTAATTTTTTTTTTTCATTTGAGATGACCCTAATTACCGCAAACGCTTACACCGATTGGTTACACAGCAATGGTTCTACCTTCTTCAAACAATAATAACGTCATTATTGATCAATATTTTGCCCTAAAAAAAATCAAACTTGGCAAGACTGTGCATCAATTGTGTGTAAAATCTCAACCTCGTAGTCCCAATACTTCCATCAGAAAAAAATATCAAATATCGACCTGTTTTTTGGGCCCGAAGTCGTTTTTCGGGCCCCGTTAAGTTTTGGGCCCAAATCCAGTTTGTTTGGGGTCCGTTGAGGTTTGGGCCCCAATTTCGGTGTTTGGGCCCTATTGAGTTTCGGGCCCCAATTTCAGTTTGTTGTGCCCTGTCAAGTTTTGGGGCCCAAGTAAAGTATTTTGGGCCCCGTTGATGTTTTCCAAGCCTGGTTGAAGATTCCTAAAGCCGACTCTCCTGGTTGACCATCTTACGATACTTACTCTCCTCCGCATTCATTGATCTTATGACATTCTGGATAAAGAGGGGATGAAAAATGGTAATCGCAACGATGAAAAATCCAACGACCTCTCACAGTTCACGTTTCTCGCAATCTTTTTTTTATTATCTTTTTTTTGTCCTTCCTCTTTACATCTCCGTGTACACTATATGCTTATTATACGAAACATTCATTCGTCATCCGTCATTTTCATCTCTCCGATGAATACAATACATCGCGTAACGCTCAGCTAATAATAATGTCGTTGGTATCTGCTATATATATATATATATATATATATACAGGGTGAGGCACTAACTGTTGCCACCTTGAATATCTCTGTAATTATCGACGTCGCGAAAAAATGCTTGAAACAAAAGTTGTACCGTACGAAAGGGGTCATCAAATGCGACCATTTTTTTTTATCTCAGTGGAGACGCTGTCGCACAGTAAAGGTCACCTCCACTTTTTTAAATGGGACGGTACATTTTTTTTTTCAACTATCTTGTAGAGCATCGAAAACTGCATCAAAAAAATTTAGGGGTCAAAGTCGTTCAAGGTCATTTAAGATCGAAAAGTGAGGTGAACTTTATTTTTATGTGAAATTACCTTAATCACAGTAGATGTTCAAAGTGATTGCCATTGGAATCAATGCAATATTGCAATCTCCTCATCACGAATTTCTTATCACTTGGGCACTTATCGCCGAAGTCTTGCCATTGTCTTGTATGTAAACAACGGCACCAAACCTACAATGTACACGAAACATTGTACAATGTTTCGCCCAAACAAACCCAAGATAACGATAGTAAGCATGGTGAGACTAGTATTAATGAATCAAGCAAATGTAAATGATGTATTGTTTTGAAGAGCAAACTGATATGCTTCTAATTTATGAAGAATGTCAGAAAAATGCAGTGAGAGCTAGAGACTTATACGCTGAAAGATTTCCTGAACGTTCTCATCCTACACGCCGTACATTTCAAATTTTGTACACTAAACTAAGGACAACTGGGTCCTTAACCCGTCGGGAAAGTAACCGACAAAAGCGAGTTACTAACGAAGAAACGGAAATTGGTGTTCTTGCCGGCGTTCATCGAGACCCTTGTGCGAGTTTTCGTCAAATTGCGAGGGAATCTGGCGTAAGTCAACGAAGTATTCTACGTGTTCTACATCGTCATAAATATCATCCTTACCGCATCAGTCTCCACCAGGAATCAACTGGTACGGATTTCACGAATCGCACTGAATTCTGCCGATGGGCTCAACGCCAAATTCAGAGTGATGACTCGTTTATTAATCGGATTTTATTTACTGATCGAGGCAACATTTACGAATCATGGAAATATTAACTTGCACAACATGCATTTGTGATCGACTGAAAATCCACATTGGCTGCGGCAAGTTGCATACCAAAGACCGTGGTCGGTTAATGTATGGTGTGGGATTATTGGGGACAGAATCATAGGCCCTTATTTCATCGAAGGGAATCTTAATCGTAGGAAGTACACCACATTCCTTCAAGAAACATTAGGTCCGTTATTGAAAGCAATACCTTTGGAAACAAGAAACAGAATGTGGTATCAACACGATGGGTGCCTGGCACATTTTTCGCCGATAGCTAGAAATTAATTGCAAAAGAGATTTCCAAATCGTTGGATTGGACGCGGAGGAGCTGTATCGTGGCCGGCTCGCTCGCCAGACTTGACGCCTCTGGACTTTTTCTTATGTGGATACTTGAAAGATCTTGTTTATAAAGAACGTCCAACTACGCCGGATGATATGCGTGAGAGAATTCTTCGAGCCTGTGATTCGATAAGTGCCGAAGTGATAAGAAATTCTACACAATCCGTGATGAGGAGATTGCAATACTGCATTGATTCCAATGGCAATCACTTTGAACATCTACTGTGAATAAAGGCAATTTCACATAAAAATAAAGTTGATGGCACTTTTTGATCTTAAATGACCTTGAAAGACTTTGACCCCTGAATGTTTTTATGCAGTTTCCGATGCTCTACAAGATAGTTGAAAAAAAATGTACCATCCCATTTAAAAAAGTGTAGGTGACCTTTACTGTGCGACAGTGCCTCCACTGAGATAAAAAAATGGTCGCATTTGATGACCCCTTTTGTACAGTACAACTTTTGTTTCAAACATTTTTTTGTGACATCGATAATTACAGAGATATTCAAGGTGGCAACAGTTCGTGCCTCACCCTGTATACATGTATATATATATATATATATATATATATATATATATATATATATATATATATATATATATATATGTATGTATATATATATATATGTGTGTGTGTGTATGTGTATGTGTATGTTAGGGTTTATTTATGTGTACGTATGTATATATATATTTACATTAGGCCACAAATAGTCATCAGCGTTATAGCGCATCGTTTCTCGAATAACAATTTCCTAAATGCGTTACACCATGTCAATATTGTACATGTATATGTACGTACGCCGGCGGTATGTTTTGCATTTAAATATATGTACCTAGCTACGCTTGCAAACTGGTGCGTTTGTGTGTGTGTATGTGTGTGTATATATATATATATATTGGGTGACCCATTTAGATCGATCCACTCAAATATCATTGAAATGTTTGATTTTTTTCAAACGAAATCACTTTCTTTTTTCCGACATCACCCAATGCAGTTCTTCTTAGGAAATTTTGGGGAATTGTAAGGAATTTTACAAATGGACGGACCGCGTGAATTAAAAAATTGCCCACTCTAGGCGGAAAAATAAAAAAAAAAGTTGACTTTCTTGTCTTTTGCGCGTCCGCATAGAAAAATATTTACTCGTGCTACATAATTTGCCCCTTTCCCAAACCACTTAACTTCCGTCGGAAATACATTTTACTATCATAGACGGTTTCAAAGATATTCCAGTGAATTGATTTAATTGGGACACTATATACACTTGTGGACATATATATATATATATATATATATATATATATATATATATATATATATATATATATATCTGGGGAATTGCAGCTAGAGTTAGAAAACTATTTCCCCCACCACCGTTGATTATATATTTCTATAGTGGATAACCCTACTCCTGATGTAATAAAAAACGCCCATTTTTTTCAAATTTTCCACCCACCCCTGCCCTGCTGCGGCTGTAAAAAATCGAAAATTGCTCTTGGGGCCTTTTTTAACCCTAGAACGGTAACCTGGAGTGAAAAACCACCCCAGGCACATTTAAATCTCGCGCCCTTTCTCCCCTCCTCACGTTTACGACTCGTGACCCCAACCGCAATACAATTTCATGCTCGGAGAGTCTTCAGAGCCGTAGGCCTATGTGATTCTGCCCTAAAAAACGAAAAGAATGAGCCCAAGTTAAACCCTTTTCGTGGTATTTTACCGGAAATATGAATTTTTCAAAATTAGGGTGGCTCATCACCCCAGGTTACCATAATACGTCAAAAAAATAAGGTTGCCACTCTAGAGTTAAGGATCTGAAAAAAAATTTCACACGTTTTAGACCTGTTTTGTGAATTGTTCTCCAAATCTCAACTCGAGCTTCCGAAATATCCTTTTTTTCGTCAAATTTCGAATTTGGGGATGATTATTCGATAGTTTGGAAGTCAGAAGAAACCCACCCACCCCACTCGATTTTCACTCGAATTGAATTTAATGTGAAACCATATTTTTGAAGTTTTTTTTTTTACTTGCGTGACCGAAAAAGTACTCTTCTGACGTCCAATCCATCGAATAACCATTTACAAAATCGAAACTTCACCAAAAAAAATTAGTAAAGATCGAAAGCACAAGTTGAGCTTTGGTGAAAAATGTACAAACCGGTCCAAAACGTGTCAAAATTTTTGCAGAATTTAAAAAACGCCCTGCCCGGATGTTTCCATTTTTTGCCGCTGCAGAGGGGCTGGAGGAAAAAGTTAAGAAAAAATAAGGTCTTCATTCGCCACCAGAAGTGAGGTTGTCCACTACGGAAATCAACGATGGTGAGGGAAACAGTTGTCTGAGTTGAGCTGAAATACCCAAATCCATATATATATATATACGTATATCTATGAAAGCACATATTCTCGTTACCTGCAAATGCGTATACACGTAGTATGGGTATCTATGCATATTTGTATGTACATTTCGATTTACACAGACGTATGTGCGGGATAGTGGGGAACGGGGCAAAGAAAAATAGCGACCCTCTCAAGAAATTACGACAAATATTGTGATAATTAAAAAAAAAAAAAAAATGATCATTATACTTCAATTTTTATAATCGAAAAGTTGGATTAGTCTCCATCGTCTGATATCAAGACCTGTGCTGTCAAATTCTTGCTTGTACGCAAATATACGACGAAGTTAAAATAATGGCAAAAGAAAAAAGATGAGGTGGTCGCTATAATTCTCTTCTTCCCTATTGGGTGTATGTGTGGGTGAGGGTGTGTTTGTTTGGGACTGATACGGTCGCCGAACTCATCGCGTCTGTACCAGGCAACGATAAGGGATCGGCAGGGCCAAGGAAGATGATAGTGGCGGCTAATATGAATACATTTGCATTCGAGGCACATGTATTGGGTTATATACCGAAACGACTATTTCGAAAAGAATAATAGCCTATACAGGGTGTCCCATTTTAATCTTACACCTGAATTATCTCGAAAAATATTGCTCGGACGAAATATTGTGTGGAACAAAACTTCTAGGGATTGAAGGGGGACGTTTGAAAAAAATTTATTTGAGGAGCCAAAATTCAAAATGGCGGCGTTACAAAGGCTGACATGTTTTTTTCAAACGGAAACATAACTTTTTTTTATTGCCAAAAAATTTGTCAGCTGAAAACTAAAAACTTTTGTTGAAAAAATTTTTTGATAAAGTTCATAGTTTTCAAGTGAGAACATCATTTTCAATTATTTCAGATGTATCCAGGATTTGTGTGTGTGTGTGTTTTTCTACCCATCGTGATCAAAGTTCGTCAAGGATTTAAAGAAACACGTTTTTGGGCCTGAAAATGGCACAAACGCTATTAAAATGAAAAAAAAAAAACGATTTTTCATCGATTTTCCTCCAAAATTTTCTCATGAAATATCGTCCAAATTTGAAAACAAAAAAACAAAAAAAAAACAAAAATTTTCAACAAAAAAATTTGATTCTTTTTTTGTTCAAGTGGTCATACATTCGAAAATACAACATTGAGCGGCTTGCGGTGAGACATTTAGTCTAATTGTCCCTACCACCGGCATTTGCGTTAGCCAAAGCGTAGGAGGTTGCATGGCTGAGTCTGTTGCAGACCATTCGCGTTACCCGGAACTTGAAAACTATGAACTTTATCAAACGTTCTCACTTGAAAACTATGAACTTTATCAAAAAATTTTTTCAACAAAAGTTTTTAGTTTTCAGCTGACAAATTTTTTGGCAATAAAAAAAAGTTATGTTTCCGTTTGAAAAAAACATGTCAGCCTTTGTAACGCCGCCATTTTGAATTTTGGCTCCTCAAATAAATTTTTTTCAAACGTCCCCCTTCAATCCCTAGAAGTTTTGTTCCACACAATAGTTCGTCCGAGCAATATTTTTCGAGAAAATTCAGGTGTAAGATTAAAATGGGACACCCTGTATATGCGTATATATATATATATATATACACACACACATATATACACGTAATTATCGACGTCACAAAAAAATGTTCCAGATAAAAGTTGTACGGTGTGAAGGGGGTTACATCACAAAAAATCACATGCTACCGATTTTTTTTTTTTTTTTTCAGTTGTGGTGCTGATGCACAGTGAAGGTCACCTCCAGTTTTTTTTAAATGGAATGTTACATTTGTTTTTCAACTATCTTGTGGAACGCCTCAAGCCGCATAAAAAACATTAGGGGGTCAAAGTCGTTCAAGGTCATACAAGGTCACCTCTTAAAATGAAATACAAATCGAAATAACTCGGATCACTACCAAATATTCGGTAGTGATCCGAGATGCTTAGATATGTATCATCGATACTCACCTTGAATGACCTTGAACGACTTTGACTTCCTAATGTTTTTATGCGGCTTGAGGTGCTCCGCAAGATGGTTGAAAAAAATATGCCATTCCATTAAAAAAAAGTGGAGGTGACTCTCACTGTGCGTCAGCGCTGCTACCGAAATAAATAAAAAATTGGTCACATTTGATGGACCCCTTCACACCGTACAACTTTTTTTCTGGAACATTGTTTTCTGACGTCGATAATTACCGAGTTATTTCGGATGGCAGAGATAAGAGGGATACCCTGTATATACAGGTTGTTGGGAAGATCGATGCGAAGCCTCAAGGAGGTGATAGGTCACCTCATTAGGTTAACCTAGGTTACCGTAGTCCAAAGTCTAAGGTTTTCGAGTTATCGTGCTAAATATGATTTTTAGAAAATTTTCCAATATTAGGTACTAAGTCGTTTACCCCTTAGGTTAATGCTATTTAAAAAAAATAGCATCAATATAAGAAGTATTCTTTTTTTTTGCAAGTTTTCAATTAATCACCACGTCCCATTTACTTAGTTGTGTGGATACAGATGATTATATTGGTGTTTGTTGGCGGAATACACATTAAGCTAAGGCGCAAATAAGTTTTTAGTTACCAATTAATGTCTGTTTGAACATTATGAACGAGTTAGTACCTAATTTTGGGAATTTTCCAGAAATCATACTTACCATGATAACTCGAAAGCCTTAGACTTTGGACTAAGGTAACCTAGGTTAGATATGGTCCTAACCAGGTGACCTATCACTCCCTTAAGGCTTTGCATCGACCTTCCAAATACTCTGTATATATAAGCGGTATAATTATATATACGATATATATATACAAGCGATTATTTCTTTCTCGATCATCGTTTCCATTATTCTTCTCTCTTTCGATGTCTCGATTCGTCTTCTCATGGCCTTGGCCCAGAAACGTGGCTACAAGTATACATATGACGCCTCTTTCTTGCCGTTGCTCTCACTCACTTTCTCTCTCTCTCTCTCTCTCTCTCTTTCTCTCTCTCGTTAATACAACGTTAAAGTTTTATCACGCACGACCGCAACTATGCGATTTTCCATATCCATAAAACACGCAACAGATTGCAACAAAGATATATATATATATATATATATATATATCTTTCATATGTATCATTTCGCTCGATATATATATATATATATACTTTGCACTCGACATTTATATACTCGCTCGCTTACCGCCGCCTCGAACTTTACGTCGATGGTAACATATGCATCGGCCGAAACTTTCGAGTCGAAAGTCCTCAGGTGCCGCTCCTACAAGTAGGGCATGCAACATATATATATATATATATATATATATATATATATATATATATATATATTTATGTATACGGGGTGATTTGTAACTATCAGGCTTCCCTTGGTGAGCATATATGATGTTCCATTGCGAGCAAAACGCTTCATTTTGAAGTCGTACGACAAAAAGTCGCCGAGATATTCACGTTCAAAGTCTGACGCTGACAAGGAACATCCCTCAGGTGACACCCTTCGATTTTGTTGAAATTTGGATACGTTATAAAGCACCGAAAAGTAAGCGATACGTATTTTTTTTTTATCGACGGAAAGACAGTTTTAAGGGATGAAACCACCCCTCGAAAAAAGGCATCTCTAGGGGTGGTTCACCCTTTAATTTTTTTTTGCAATGTCACTATAGTGCATTTGTCATTGCTTCGGATTATAAGAATTTTCGTTTTTGTTTCATTAAAGTCGGTGGACTCCTTGTGTGTGAAACTGCTATATTACCCCTAGAGATGGGCCTTTTTTCGAGGGGTGGTTTCACCCCTTAGAAACGTTTTTCCGTCGAAAAAAAAATACGTATTGCTTACTTTTCGGTGCTTTCTAACGTATCCAAATTTCAACAAAATCGAAGGGTGTCACCTGAGGGATGTTCGTTGTGAGTAAACAATGGCCTAGCAGTTGCTCACACGCGATTTTTTTTCTCTGTATTAATCATTAAAGAAAAAGTATGAAATCACTATTATTGATTTGCAAAGCGAGTCTCCATGTTAATTATATTTACCGATTTTTTTCTTTCTCCAACATTCACTTGTCCGTAGGTGGTTTCGAAGCCGCACTCGATTCGGCCTGCATGTTCCACGAAAGAGTAATTACCGTGCCATTCTTTACTACTTGTCCTTTGAGCACCAATATCTCGGCCAATAAATGTCGCACGAGATTGAACAAAAAAGCGTCTCGCTCGCAACCCCATATGTTCACTAGGAGAACCAAAATAGTTGTCAATCACCCTGCGTATATATATATATATATATATATATATGCGACTGTAATCCGCTCAAAATTAATTTAAAAGCTCATCGACGCGTATTTACAGATCCATTTTAAATCAATTGGAAGATAAACACAACACTGCGAGAGAGGAAGATATATATATATATATATGCAGGATGCCTATTTATTCATTGTTCTCTTTTCTTTCAGCTCTTTATCTTTATAGGAAGTAAGTGTTTCTGAATTTATGCATATATTTTAGGGTGGCACAAAAGTGAGCTCTATTTTTTTTCTCTTTTTTTTTCACAATCCAATTATCTTCTTTAAAGAAAAACGGCAATTGTCCCGAAAGCTGCAATCGGTAAAAAAATATTTAGAGGTCGCTCAAGCCTCCGAAAAATCAAAATTTTCATTGAAAAATCCATTTTTTTCCTTCACTTTTCACTAATGAATTTTACGCTTTATAATATTCAAATTAAGCTCGCTAAAGCTCAATCCGGCCATTGAATATTTATTGGTCGCGCAAAAGTTTCGAAATATCCAATTGTCGCGATTTTTTTTCTCTTCTCCCTCCTAAATTAAACACTTTGTGAAATGTGCAAACAAAATTAATCCTTTTTTTTTTATAAACGGCTTCTTCTAATTTACCTCACACTTCTCACCCAATAAAACAGGGGACCGATAATTTTGTTTACGGACAGGAGCTTTAAAGAATTATTTTGTGAGAACAAAGATTATAATTCTTGGGTTAGTAGTGCGAGGTTACCTTGAAAAATCGGTTTCTGAAAAAAAAAACCGATTAATTATTTTGAAAATTGTACAAAGCGTCAAATTTATAAGAGAGAAGAGTGAAAAAATCGTCGAAAATTGGACATATCGAAGGTCTTGAGCGATCATTAAATATTCATTGGCCGGCTAGAGCTTTCGCGACAGATTTTTTTTTTCTTCGAAGAAGATAATCCGGTGGTGAGAAAAAGGAAAAAAAATGGAGCTCAAATTTAGGCTACCCTGATTTATATATATATTTATATATATTTATATATATATATATATTTATATATATATATATATATATATATATATATACAGTGTGCTAGTGTGGGTGTACATTTATAAATATATAATTCATATACTTACAGCAAAATGCTTTACGGCCTGAGGGTGGGTGCGGCAGGGCTAAGCGGCAACACCCACACACTCCTAAACGATTAAGCAAAAAGCTCTCTCGCGTACACTCGGAAAGGCTACTTTTTCAGGCGTATTTCATACGCAGGCAAACATATTAACGATTTATTAACGTGTAAGTATATATACATATATGTCTGTGTATATATATATATATATATATATATATATATATATATATATATATATAAGATAATAGGGAAGTGGGGACGTATATATATATTTATAAACATGGGATCCGTGTTCGAGACATCGAGACACGGGACCATCGATCGATATGTTGCTCTAAATGCTAAATGATTGTCTCTTTGCCGTGAAGGGGCTCAGGATTGAGGAGCGTTGCAGGAAAGGAGGGGGATGGGCGCGGGAGAGAAGATGGGACGGTAAAAGGGGGGCGGGGGTGATCAACGTTCTCAATAGTTGAAATATGATGCGATGTGGGCGATTACCCCGTGGTTATAGCTCGTTCTCATTGTGCAAAGGCCGCGACGAGGCAAGGTCTCCTAACTCAGCGGGAGACGATCGGCCATCCAGTTCGCCAGTAACGCAGCTGCCAATAGCCACCAAACGTCCGCTCTGGTCGTGCTCGCGTGGCCTTGAACTGCAACAAAACGGGAGAACGCAAAGAGGAAATTAAGCGGCAGAAGAAGAGGCCGAAAGGTGCGGGAAAAGGAGGAGTGGAGCAGATACACGAGGTGGAGACGAAGTTTTTCTTCTCCCCTTCCCCGGACCCGCCAAACTTCTTCTCTCGCCTGTTGGGAAACAGGGGAGAGAAGAAGACAAAGGTGAAAATGTAGAAGATGGGGAAGTGAAGGCGAAGCTGAAGAAGAGGAATGAGGAGGAGAAGAATGAGAGAAAGCTGAAGATGATGATGGCGAAGATGATGGAGAAGATGAAGACGTAGATGAAGAAGCTGACGAAGGAGGAGAGGAACAAGGAGGAAAGGCAAAGCTGAGGAGAAAGATGAAGAAGAAGATGGAGAAGGAGCCGGAATAGGAAGAACAAGCAGCGCAGAAATAAGAAGAAGAAGAAGAAATTATTATTAGCACCAGACGAAGGTGAAGAAGAAGCTGAAGAAGATGAAAAGAAAGATTGAATTGAAGCTGAAGAAGGAGAAGAAGGAGAATAATGAGAAGGAGACAAAGCTGAGGAGGAAGCAGAAGAAGCTGAGGAAGACGATGAAGAAGATGAAGACAAAGCTGGAAAGAAGACGAATCAGTGAAAGATGAAGAAGACGATGACGAAAAAGGGGAATCAGGACACGAAAAAGATTAATAAAAAGGAGGATCAAAAAATCATCGACAAGGGTGCCAAGAGGCGCATGAACCTCAATAAAATGACGTTAGATAAACGGAGCAACATTTATTTTACTACTTTTTATTTCATTTTCCATTTTTTTGCTGCTAATTTTTATAATTTTGTTTTTTTTTACCGTTATTTCCGTTTGTCTTCCGCTTTGACTTCTTCGTTATTTTCTTCTCCTTCTTTATGTTTATTTTAGCAAACATGAAGAGTGTTTTGTTTTTCATTTCATCTTTATTTAAATTGACATTACGTATAATCATACGTAATGTCAATTACTACATTTTCTCTAATTTGATTTATTTAATTTACTTAAGTTAATTAATCTCAAATCCATATAATTCCAATCTCAACAGACAAAATGTTCACATTAATAAACGTCCAGACGAAAATTCTGGAAAAACAACCAAGAGGATATAACATAATAACTATTCTGAAAAAAAAACCACCCCGAGAAAAAAGTCCATGACTTTAAAAGCCAAACAAAAAACCAGAAGTTAAAAACGCTATAATCACGATCCCTCGTCCAAGAGGCTTGAGCGAGAATGTCACCACGGCCGCGATAAAAAAAAATGACAAAACCGTAATCAGAAGCAACCGGAAACTAAACAACGGCGAAAACCGATCACGGACGGAAAAAAAAATCGAGACACCCTATTTCCGGCGGAGCATCCCGTCCAGCCGCTAGCCCCAAAAGTACAGGATCGCTGATTCGAAACTCGCGTGCGCAATGGACCGCTCATTAGCCCCGCCGATCGTCATGCTGCACAACGGCTCAATCGGATTAAAAGAAGTACCAGCTCGCGAATTATCTGCTGTTCCGTTGAAATGACCCATACAGAACCACGTAGAGATCACGAGAGAGGGAGAGAGAGAGAGAGAGAGAGAGAGAAAGATAGAGGACTAAAGGGGCCTGTTAAATTGCACGTACAATACTTGCGAATGGTTCGTCATCGAGAACGCGGTGGGGTGACCCTTATACCACGATCTAAAATGTACAGGCATGCACAGCTCGTTGCGCAAATAAATACAATAGCCACGCGGGATGAAGGCTCGAATCGACCATATATATATATATATATATATATATATATATATATATATATATATATATATATATATATGTATGTATGTATGTATGTATGTATATATATAAATCCCATATACATACATTATATTAGTGGGCGCGAGATCCGCCGAATGGAGGAACGATGACCATCGGCCGAGGCTGGCGCCGAAGAGGGGGGGGGGCGAATCGCGTAGGTTGGTTTGGTTAATTGATAATCCCATTAGCGCATCGAGGCTGTAAACTCTGTTGGGTTGATTGAATTTACCGGTACCGATCGAAGCTTCGAACCAAATTCAGACCGTTCCCACGAGTATGTCCTCCCTCCCCTTCGGTTCGCAATGAGGCTTCCTCTCTCTTTCTCTCTCTCTCTCTCTCTCTCTCTCTCTCTATCTCTCTCTCTTTCTCTCATTCGCCCCCTGGCTCGTTGCTATTCTCCAATTAGAGAATCGATTGGTAACGAGAAATGACAGGATCATTTCTCCCGGTCCGTTTCTCATACATACATGTGTATATGTATATATATATATGTGTGTACAGGGTGAGTCGTAACTATTGAGATTCCCTTGGTGAGCATACGGGGTGTGTAATTGCGAGCAAAATGCTTTTTTTCTCAATGTCGTGCGACGAAAATTGGCCGAGATATTCCCATGCTGAGCTGGGCGCTGAGTCAACAATGGAACGGTAGATGCCCGGGCGGGATTTTTTTTCTTCGTCCAAGTATTGAATGGTAAGCGAAAGTTATTGAATCATATTATATGTTTGTAAAACGAGTCACCGGGTAGGTTATTTTTTTGGCGAAAAAGGAAATGTTAAGAAAAAAATGCACTGTCCGGAGGTGGAATCGAAGCTGTGCTCGATTCGGCTTGCATGTTCCGCGCGCGAGCAGCTTTACTACTTGGACTTTGACGGCGAATATCTCGGACAATTTTTGTCGCACGACATTTTGAAAAAAAGGGTTCTGCCCGCAATGACACATACTATATGCTCCCAAAGGGAACCTTTATAATTGTGAATTTATACCTTGTTTATATGTAGACGTGCGTATTTACGTATGTATTGGAAGAGGTTACTTTGAAGACATTGAGGATCGGTCGTTAAATAGATATAATCACTATAAATTACCTTGTTTTTTATTTGTCTGAAACTTAAATATGTTATTGTTTGCTGCCAAAAGCACTTGTGTGATTGAAAAAAAAATTAACGTAATGGATAATATGTAGTGCATTTTTTGAAAAATAGACGTTTCTTTTTCGAATGCTCAAAACTTTTTAAAAAATCGACGAAATGAGATCTTTTTTTGAATTTTTTGTTTTGAAATGTACTTTGTGAAAAAAAAAGATATAAAAAATATTCAGTCATTTTCGACATCATTTTCTATTTTTGTTTTGAAAGAAAAACACAAATTTTTCTAAGTTCAACCTTTTTGTAAGATTTTAATTTTAATTTTTCTTTCCAAACTGAAAGATTTTTTTCTGTTTTCTTTTAATAAAGTTTTTTTTATGGTGCAGTAATCTTAATTAATAAATTCGATGGTTTGAAAAATAACGCAGTGTACCACTTCATTTAAATTAATGTTTTGCTCAAAAATTTCACTACTAGTATTCAAATTTGCGGCCAAAACGATCAAAAGTGATTGAAAATCATTGGAAAACTTTTTTAATATCTCAGTATTATATAAAAAATATTAAATATCATAGAATTCACCATTTAAAGTTATATCGACATAGGAAAAAGCTATGATATGAACCTTTTTGAAAAAATTAAGATGACCAATTTTTAAATATGGGAAGAAAATAGAAGGAAACATCTTACCACGATGGGTCTGCGACAAAAAGAAACGCCAAACTTATCACATTTTTTTACGAAAAAAAAATCGACGATAAAAAAGGTCGATCTTTGAGAGTCGAGTCTTTCCAAAAAAAAACTCAAAAATCCTATCGAAGATGTCTGAATAATTTTTTAATATTTTTTTTTCATAAAGTACACGTGAAAACAAAAATTAACAAAAACAAGGTTTTATTTTATCAATGTTTCAAAAAGTTATAAGCATTTCAACAAAAAAACGCCGATTTTGAAATAAATTTATTACATTACCAATTACGTGAAAAAAATGTGAAAAAATCACACAAGTGTTTTGAGAAGGAAAAAATAACATATTTAAATTTCAGCCGAATCAAACGGGCCCGGGTCTTGAAGTGGTCGATTCCGCGTAGAATGCCCCACATATGTATATTTACAGGATGATTCACTAGAAGTTAGAGTCATTTTAATAGCCGCAAATTATTTTTTAAAGGGAAGCCCCATTTCATCGGCCACGAATGTAGAGGACGAAAAAAACAAAACAAATGACCTACCATATAATGACCTTGGCATGACCTTGAAATACGAAAAAAATTACCAAACGTTAATTGCAGCAAGGCAAGCAAAGAAGGTAGTCGCTTCAGACGCAAATGATTCTTTTAATGCATGCCATTTTATTGCTATCCAAGAATATATTTACAAAGTTACAGAGGCCAATTGTAAATATTTTTGAAGATACAAGGCCAAAAGCAGAGAAGCAATTGATATTTGATATTGACATTTCCTCTTACTGAAAACTTTGAAGCGTTGATATTGCAGGTCATTGGTCTGGTGTTTTCGTGCTCTACAATTGTGGCCAATAAAAAAAGGGGTTCACCTGAGAAAAAGTAGAGGTGACCTTTAAATCAGGCTGATAACTCCGCTTGAAGAAAAACTGAGTCTGCCAAAATGTAGACATTGACAAACCATTCAAACTTTGTAGCTAACTTTTTCGTCTAAAATCAATATTTATAGGTGTTTTTGAGTGACCAACTTTAAGTGAATCGCCCTGTATAAAAACGTATATCTACATTTTTGTATTTCTTCGTTTGCTATTCACTTGGGCGGGCCGTGCGGTTAAAAATACGCGAAAAGCCTCGTCGATTGATTCGAGTTCGAGGTCTATTCGTTCCCCGATAAGCGATTTGTCAGTATTCATACAGGTGTGTGTATATATATATAAAAGGACTCACCATAGACTTGGGTGTCTCGCAGATCGATGAGCCTCTCGCTGTCGGAGCCGCTCGTTTCCACTACCGCCTCGCATCTTTCACCGACACAATTTTTGTATATGTATAAATAATTATTTTTTTTAATCAGCGCGCCGAACAAAAATGCGAGAACGAAAGAAAAATAGATTTAAAAAAAAACCATAATACGCTTTGAACAAAAAAAAAGGTACGAGAAAAGGCAATTAATAGTGTGAATATCGATTGGCGCATACCGGACGTTTATCCGTCCAGCGGAGAGATGATGAGGTCCGAGCTCGAGACGCAGACTCGAGACCGTCGACAAAACTTCACCGTGTGCGAGCGTTGTAACGGTGTCCGGTTCGACCTGCAAAAGCCGCGCTCCTCATTTTTGACACTCGTTCGTTCGTGCTTCGTTTGGTGATTAAAACCAGTATTTATCGGAAAACTGATTGTCAAAAGTATTTTGTAATCTTTGCATTTGAGAAATTTATTTGTTTATTTTATTTTGAAATGAAACTATGTAAAAAAACGTACTTTTAAATTGATAAAAACCTTTTTGTTTTTTAGACTGATAAAAAAATGGACATTTTTAGTTATTGAAGAAACTCGTACTTTTTGCTTGTTTCGTTGAGAAGAAATAATTTATTCATTTTTCAATGAGAAAAAAAAATTACCAAAAAAAGAAGTTATCGGTTCAATTAAAAAAGGAATACATTATTTCGTCGACGAAATAAATCAAGAATACGATTTCCATCAAGTAAGAAAAAATGAACGATTTTCATCAATTAGAAAATGGCTTTCTATTGAAGAAACCAATATTTTCTTTATTGAAGAAAGGAAACTTTATTCAAAAAAATAAATAAACATCCTTCAACCAACGAACGAATAAATGGTTTCCTCGATGAAACAAATAAAAAATATGATTTTCACCGAAGAAACCAAAATTAGCTGTTTTTATCATTTTTAAAAAGGTTTTTTATTTAAAAAATAAACATTACTAATACATTTCAATAATGAAGACTTCGTTTCCTCAAAGAACCGAGTGAATAATACGATTTTAACTAATTAAGAAAAAGTATGAGCTGCTGTTAAAAAAAATTTAATGGTTTTTTTCTAAAAAAAATGCTTTTCTTTTAAAAAACAATCTCTTTTGTAATTGAAAAAAAAGATTCATGGTGCAATTAAAAAATAAAAAATTGTTTCTTCAACGAAATAAAAAAATACGATTTTCACCAGTGAAAGAAAAATGCTTTTTTTTAATAGAAAAAGATTTCTAGAACAATTAAAAAATAAAGACATTGTTTCTTGAACGAAAAAAAATAAAGATACGATTTTCATCGATTGAAAAAATACGAGCTGTTTTCACCATATTAAAAGTCGCGAAAAATTGTTTTCAATCATTCGAAATATTTTTATGCAGAAATATATATATATATATATACATGATACATCTACAAGTCGAGAGACGAAATAACCTTCAAGCCATTGATGAACCAGGTGAGACGTGCGGCTGGATATGACTTGTCACTCGTGCAGTTTAACGTCAATATATCACCGCTCGCGTATATTTTTTCCTCGCCGGTGATCCGCGGACTCGATCGGGGTGGGACTGTAATAATAAGGATGATCGTCTTAAGACGGTTCCGTAGCACAACGTGCTTCAAAAGTCTTGGTACGTCGATCGATGAAGAGGGAGCGGGCTTTTACGGAGTAAGGAAACGAGGAATATTCGATTTCTCATTTGGGCGAGACATCGATCGAGTAAATTGAATTTTATTCATTTCATTTGTCCCCTTCTCTCTCTCTCTCTCTCTCTCTCTCTCTCTTTTTCCCCCTCCCTCTCGCCAAGTTTCTTCCTCCCATTTCGATCGCTGAAACTCGAATCATGAAATCGCGCCCAGCCTTACGCAAGCTCATGATCCTCGACCAACACCTGCAAAATGATGACCGGAGACACCGATGACTTGTTCTCACCTACTACCTCCATGAGTGCCTCGGCTTGAACCGACGGGAAGTTCGAGGCATCGGCTATCACGTCGCACTTGTAAACACCCTTAGTCTGGAGGTTAACGTCTTCGAGGATTACCCTCTGACTGTCCGAGGCGTGGTGCTGCAACAATCAAATAAAATGAATTTTCTTAAGGAGCCACTTCACTGCGGTCTTTTGCCGTGACGGAGAAAAACGGAGAGAATAATGGGCGCGATCAGGCGGCACCGTCAATAATCGGGGATGATAATAGAGAAAGTGAGATGGAGGGAGGAGAGAGAGAGAGAGAGAGAGAGATTGATTGATTGATTGATTGTGTTTAATTTGCCCAAGCAAGCTAAAGGGCAATGCGTTACAAGCTCGTAGAAACAGAGTTCAGATTACAGAAAAGTAAGGATTTACGATAATTTTTACAGCAACCGCGATTACGATTACTTAAAACTAATTACAAACTAAAATTAACATTATGAGTTCAGCTAGAGGGTTACATAGTCCAGTACACAGCTAGGAAGTCCGACGTTCTGATTCAAGCAAGTGAGAATATAAGCGATTTTTAAAGACAGCGAGGGATTGCGATGAGGTAATAGAGGTTGGGAGAGAATGCCAGAAATACGCTGCAGATAATTGGAAGGACTTATGAAAAATGGCGGTGCGGTGGATGGGTATGTGGAAAATGGGAGCCGTAATAGGTGAAGTGAGAGGCCTTTGGGAGGAGCGGAGAGACTGGTCG
>OZ023314.1:2789409-2821660 GCA_964007375.1 Ophion obscuratus | reverse complement strand
GAGAGAGGGAGGAGAGAGAGAGAGAGGGAGAGAGAGGGAGAGAGGAGAGAGAGAGAGAGAGGGAGAGAGGGAGAGAGAGCGAGGGAGAGGGAGAGGGAGGGAGAGAGAGAGCGAGAGAGAGAGAGAGAGGGAGGGAAAGAGAGAGAGAGAGAGAGAGAGAGAGAGAGAGAGAGAGAGACGAGAACCTTCGACTTCCCGTAGGGAAAGCCCATTAACGGAAACTGCAACTTGGCAACTTTGTCATCATACTCGTTTTCCTCCCTCTCACCTTCTCGCCGCTCTCCCCTATTCAATCTCTGTCTCGCTCTCCCTCCCTCTCTCTCTCTTTTTTAACTTTCTCACCCTCCTACTCTCTCTCTCTTTTTTAACTTTCTCACCCTCCTACTCTCTCTCTCTCTCTCTCTCTCTCTCTCTCTCTCTCTCTCTCTCTCTCTCCTCTCTATCTCTCCCCCTCGCTCCTTCACACATAATCAATTTTTCTCATTCTCTTTCCCCGACGCCGCGAATTCACACCCAAGAGGATTTTTTTCCTGCTTGCGTTTACGGAAAATGTCACTGTGGCCGGTCTATAAAGAATAGAATAAAAATAAAACAGCTTTATCTCTCGATTGCTTTAGTTGGTCCACGTGATTTGGAGCTCAACGCTTAGGTGGGTTTTTTTTTTTTTTTGTAAACGCAATTTTCTTTCTTTCAAGGGATTTACGGGGCATCGACTCACGTTGAGGTTCACTCCTTCGACCGGGTGACTTATTTGGTTCGGTCGAGCTTTTGGCTCGTACTTGTAAAATTCTTCGTTGTCCTTGTACCACGTGACCGAGTAAAGCATGTCCGATCCTAAATCGTAACTGTAACAAAGCAACACCGTAAACACACAGATATATATATATATACTTTTTATTAATTTGTCAAATATTTTTTTTATTTGTACATTCATTACACTATGACAATCAAGCGTGTCCTATATTTATATTTTGACGTATGATATATTGATAAGAAAAAGTCGATCAAGATCAAAAGAAGTGAAAGTTTAAGAAGCTCAATAATGACAGTAGGAATATTAGTAATAATAATTATTAATATAAACTGGAGTAATAATACGAATAATAGTAATGATAATAAGGAGAAACGTATTTTCCTCGTATATGCGTTGAATTTCGAAAGTTCAAGCAGAATAAAAACTCGCTACTCGCTTTTTTTCGCCTACATGCAAACATAAAATTCGCATAGGATGAAAGTCGGTAGGAGTACTATTTTATCGTTTTTGTTCAAGCACTGTTCTCACGGCCATTGAAATAAAATAATTGAGGGAGCTGCCGTTAAAAGTACGCGAATGAAAGGAAAACAATTCAATTGCACATTTTATTTCGGAGTTACTTAATTGGAGGCTATTTGAGTTCACTCGAAGAAACTCTCAATCATGGAATTGCGGATTTGAATGCGAGTGAATTCTCAATTGCCTCCTTCTCTTAAATACAATGTAATACTAATAATAATAATAATAATAAAAGAGCTAAAAAATAATTAATCAATGCCTCGTTCTCTCCAGAAATAACTCCCTCCTTTTAATCACAAAATAATAATAATAGTGAAGCGATATTTCAATTTAAAAACTATATTTTTTCGGCGCAGGGGAGCTGGCGTGCCCATCTCGCGGAGGAGCGCAATACATCACTCCCTCGCAATAACCACCGACGTGCCAAGCCAATAACCTCGCACTCAAACTAGGTCCCGAAAACTAGGTTCTGAATAGGCCTGGCCAGGCCCCCCCACCGCTGGTTCCTCTCGGGTGGGGACTAAGGATGAGTTGGGAGGGGTACCCTGTTAGGATCCACGGCAACGAGCACGGCTCGAAATCGGCGCTTCGAATCAATGGAGGAACTCGAGGAGGATCTCATCCGCTGCTGGAGGGATAGCGTACCGTCGCAGCACGGGTAGATGGCAAGATTGCAGGCCCTATGGAACCAAATGCACCCAGAGCTTGCACACCTCTCGCAACAACATCTGCGAGACCAGGCCGCCCACTTGCGACGACAAGGCTACGCTGTCTCTTATTATTTCCACCAGGGCTGTCTAACAGGCACTCTTCCGAGCGTTTAGTGCAGAGCACTGGCGGACAGCCTCAAGATCGGTCCCCCGGCAGTCAGAACACCTCACCCCGTTGGCGCGTCGATTTGATAGAGGACTGGGGATCAAGGAGGGAGAGAATCACTGGGAAGGTTTGTCTTCAGCTTGGTTGCCTACAAGGAACATCACTTTGGTGTCCTCCGATTTTGTTGAAACTTTTTTATGTGGAAGAACATCAGAAACTAAGAAACACGTATTTTTTTTTCGACGGAAAAACGTTTTAAAGGGATCAAACGCACCCTCCAAAATGGGGATGTTTTTCGTCGATAACGTTTTAAAGGTGCGAGATATAAAAAAAATGCCAAGTTGCAAAAATGTTTATTTTTTTGTGTACTATCCATTGGACATGAGAACGATAACCTTTTCGACTAAAAACGAAAAACACCCCTATTTTCGAGAATGCGTTTCACCCGTTAAAACCGTTTTTCCGCCGATATAAAAAATAGATGTCTCTTAGTTCTTGATACTCTTCCACGTAAAAATGTTTCAACAAAATCCGATTAGACAAATTCCGTGATCAGTGTGTGATAGACATCATTACGGCAGGGAAGGCGTTCGTCCCGAAAAACCGAAAAATCACCTGGGAACTGAAATGCCGTCACCACACATTGAACAAAGATATCCTTCTTATCGCGAAGGAACGCTACGTGGAAAATATGCGCAACCTGGGGGTTGTGAAGCAAAGCGTAGAGCGACGGCTGGATCGGGCGTGATCATTGTGGTCCAATAAAAAATTCGAAAGTAAGCAATTTTTAGATATAAATACGCAAAATTGATCTGAGGGTAATTGGATTGTCACATCCTAACGAATGTGCCGTCTCTCAATTATTCCCAATATCCTCATTTGGCGTTATAAGCTCATTATTAAATGTATAAGTCTAGTAATAAGACGAATAATCGCGTAAAAAGGAACGTGCGTACGTTTCGCACGCATATTCAACCCACAGCGATATACGCACGATAGCAGCACCGCCAGTTATCGACTCTTCCTATGCCATTGGCCGTCAACAAGAACAAGATCTCAGGCGCATATTCCAAGAAGAACTGTCGAACGAAAAACCAACCATCAGCTCGATCAACAGACTCCAATAATCCTACGCCGGCCCAACCGCATGAGAACCAAGAAAGCCTCGACCCTAGATTATTTAAACATAACATAAACTAGACGGCTCCGACGAACTTATAACTCCGACTACTAATAAGACATCCGGTCTCGTAGCGTAGTCCGATATATAAACCTCTCGGTATGAGAAGTCACTATAGCTATAAATTCACACAACACAAACCATGCGAAGGCTTAGGTCTCCGATATCGAACTCTATATCCCATGCGCTTTTTCTTCGAAACACGAGACAAAGGTCTCCTTCTCTTCATACGCATATTAGTCAGAACCGATGCCCTGAAATAAGGATACGCACGTGCCTAACGAATCTGTAAAGTATTCGCACACCATACCGCGACCAATCACGCTAATCAACCGATATCTTCACGACCAATGGTCCAATCCCTAAAGAACTAGATGACCAAGACCACACTCTCCCTAAAGTTCCTTCTCCCACTACTGAACCTCTCCTAATTTTCATATCAAGAAAGACTTCCTTCCTGAAGTCAGTCTCCCGTCAACTACCATCGACTCAAGTTCTTCTATCGAATCTCTATCCCAGTCTCCCGTCAACCACCATCACATCAAGTTTTTCTATCGAATCTCTATCCCAGTCTCCCGTCAACCACCATCACATCAAGTTTTTCTATCGAGTCTCAATCCCAGTCTCCCGTCAACTACCATCGACTCATGTTCTTCTATCGAATCTCTATCCCAGTCTCCCGTCAAATACCATCGACTCAAGTTCTTCTATCGAGTCTTAATCCCAGTCTCCCGACATTCTTCATCAAATTCAGAATTTAGTCTTCCGTCAACCAATATTTCCGTCAACCGAAATCACTCCTTATATCAAGACTTAACCCAGGAGCCTAACGAATATCTCCGATTATCCTTCATCCGAACTGTCTTCATTTTTCGAGTTACAAAAGTTTTATTTTACACTTGTATAATTTCTATCATCGGTTCGTGAATATAAATCCCAATTCATCGACCTTGCGCGCAGTTCATATTTCTATCTACGGGTAGTGCCCGTCGTAGTAAACACGTCGAGTATACACACGTCCAGCGTAAAATCCTCCGAGCGTCTTACCAGCTATTGTACCAGCGAGCGCACCAGGCCAAGAGCGAAGGCCCTTGTAACGCGAGCGATAACAAATATCTACGCAAGCGAGCGAGCGAGCGACCGACCGACCGTCAAACACAACCAATGTAAGCTAACCATACCTTTTTCTTTTCTGTATTCATTCTTCAATATTCAATATTCAACTTGCCATATTCTACATTTATCACATGCCTGATCGCTTTAACCCGTCTAGTAATCTTACAATAAATAACATGTTGTCAATCGTACAATAATTCTGTCGAATTATTCCTCAATACCGAAATATCGCGTCAATTCCTTAATTCTATTCTTTCCCATGCACTACCCCTTTTTACCCTCATCCCGTGCTATTGCGCTAGGCGTAGGCAACAAAGAGGGAATCAAAAAATATATGCCCACTTTCCTTCCGGACGTGACAGGATGAAGCTGAATCGAATGGCGATGATAATTTTGCAATCAACCCGCGAGGAAACGTTTAAAAATGTTTAAAACCGTTTAACTCGGAACCTAATAATTTTATCAAAAAATATGTCAAACAAAAGTTGTTTAGGACAACAAAGTACGTAAAAAGTTATAAAACGTATGTCTTCGTATCTTCAATAATACGGGAGAAAAAGACGAATGAAAATTCGTTGGAAAGACAAAATCGCTTTGCAGCCGAAGCACCACTGGGAGTGTGACGGGGCGCAAGATACTCGTTGGAGCGCGTTGCGCGCATGCGTGACGGAATGATAGAAAGATCCGCCTATGAGTGCGAACGGCATAGCCATATAGTGCATCTCTTTCTGACAGTGATCCAGTAATTTTGGCAACGTTCAGTTGTCATTTTTTAATACTTATACAATAAATAAAAATAAATAAATCTCCACAAAGTTAGATTCACTCTTACTAAAGCAATATGTAACAAAAAAACCCGAGATATTCACAAATTTGATATATATTTTTTAAACTTCGAGATTTTCGTCCCCCAATTGAATGGTTTTTCGTTTTCTTCTCCCTTATTTTTGAAGATACGAAGATGAACGCTCAATACTTTTTTACGTACTTGTATGTCCCAAACATCTCTTGTTTGATATATTTTTCGATAAACATATTAAATTCCGGATTAAACGGCTTTTAAACATTTTCTCGGGGGTTGGTTACAAAATCATTATCGCCATTCAATTTAGCGACATCCAGTTACCCTGAGATCAATTTTGCGTGTTTATATATAAAAAGTGCTAACTTTCATGCGTATTGCCTCGACTATTGCGGGCTGCACGCGGGTACGAAGCAGGGCCCTCTGGGGGTGGGCGCGGGGTCCCCCATCTATTCCATATGGATGACCTCAAGCTGTACGCTTCCGGAAAGGGGGGGGGGGCTTAAGCTCCTATTGAACATCCTAGCGACGTACATGCAGGCGGCTGGTATGGGCTTCAGGTTGGACACGTGTGCTGTTCTTCATCTCAAGAGAGAGAGAGAGAGAGAGAGAGAGCAGAGGATGTCGCGGCTGATGTTCGGCCAATGGAAGGGAGCGTCTTCAAACATCTGGACACCGATGGGTCTTACTGGTACCTTGGCATCGATCAGCGCTCCGTACAAGACGCTGAGGGTATCAAAGTGGCCCGCTGCAGCGAGTGTACACGGTGTCTAAGGCGGATCTGGAAATCAGATCTGTCTGGGAAGAACTGTCTGGGAAAGAACTGTCTGGGAAGAACTGTCTGGAAAGAACTGTCTGGGAAGAACAAGATCACCAAAAGAACAAGATCAACAAGAAGAGGACCACCAATATGCTTGCTGTCCCGGTTCTGCTTTACTCATTTGACGTAGTCAAGTGGCGTAGTGACGAGCTTAAGCAGCTGGATATCGGCACACGCAAGATAATGAACATCCCGCGCCTGTATATGCTGCCTCAGAGTGTCTTCGTGACCGCATTGTCCTTGGAATAGCAAGTGATGTAATAACGAGCTCGGACACGCTCCTGGAGATCTTGCACTAGCATGAGCTTCATGGGGTGGGGGCATTTCTTTATAAGGCGGCAGAGACCCACGGCTTGGAGTTTCGCCGACTTCGTCGCGCGGTTCCCCAAGTCCCGACGTCGGCAGGCAATCACGGCTGCCGAGCAGACTGTCCTGACTTGGCAGCACGTGGGCAAAACGATGCATGGTGTTTTTCCAACACATGGAGGAGCAAGGGTTTTTCGCACAGCTGAACTTTTCCTTCTTGCGATCAGCTGGACTGATGTCCGAGACCGAAGGGTCTATCGCGTTATGGGTCAGCCTCGGCCGTCCATTTTGTGTCGCGCAAGCAAACAATCACTAGAGACACTAATGCATCTACTGTCGGCCTGTCCGGTCGGCCTATGCAGTCTCCGGCTATATCCATCGCCATAACGCGGCCCTAAGGGTGTTGTGTTACCATCTACGGCACTCTTGTGGGATAGACCGGGAGCCCGTGCCGCCTTATTTACCAGGACATATTGAGTCCGTTGTCGCGGGCGAGAGGTGCACGATTTATTGGAACTTCTCGTTCGCGACCATCGAGCCGCTTCAAGCGACTAAGCCTGATGTTGTCCGTTTTGATTTCGACAACAGGACGATATACGTCATTGAGCTCTCGGCCCCGGCGGAGGTGAGCGCGTCGCGAAAGGAAGAGGAGTAACGGCTCAAGTATCAACCTCTCCTGGCCGAGCTAATTCTTCTGCACCGGGGATTCAGGGTGACTCGCTGTTTTCATCATCGGCGCGCTTGAAGGGATGAAGGAGACTTTCGTAGCAAGCCTCGACGGCGTACCGGTTTGCAAACCCGGTGTCTGGCTGCTAGCCGGTTGGATGCAGAAGGCGGTCATACTTGGATCCATCCGTTTACTTAGGCAACATGATTGTGGACTACGGTAGCCTCTCACCCTGTGGCTTAAGGCGTCTTCTCACTTTAGACGCTAAAATAGGCTATTTTCATGAATTTTGTTGATAGGTTTATATCATTGATATTGATATAAAAGTTGTTAGACTTAAGGCCTTAGGCCACTCTCCGGGCCGAAAGAATATGCTTTTTGAGGATTTTTTTTCAGAAAAACTACAAAATAAATCGAGATTACAAAAAGGGTGTTTATCATACGTATCAGTGACTGTATACAATAATTTTTTTGAAGCGATTAATTTCAAAATGGCGGCTGTGCAGCGTTTATTTCAAAAATGAATTTTTTTAGTTGGCCGGAAACATAACTCAGACAATTTTCAACCGATTCACTTGAAATGTTGAATATATCTTTAAAAATTCATTGTCTATAGAAGTACGTAGGATTTTTTTTATATTGCATTGTTCCTTTGTTATTAACAAAGGAACAATGCAATATAAAAAACAAATATAAAACAAATTATCTGACGATTTTTTAGGCAAATTTTTGGAAAGTGAAAAATTTCGTCAGATAATTGTTAACAACAAATGAACTATGCGATATAAAAAAAATCCTGCGTACTTCCATAGAAAATGTATTTTTCAAAATTTCAAGTGAATCAGTTGAAAATTGTCAACCTGTACGGCCGCAATTTTGAAATGAATCGCTTTAAAAAAATTATCGTATACAGTCACTGATATGTATAATAAACACCCTTTTTGTAATATCGATTTCTTTTGTAGTTTTTCTGAAAAAAAGTCCCCAAAAAGCCGATTTTTCGGCCTCTAGAATGGCCTAACCCCTTAATCAATACACTTTCGAAATACATTTAAAAAATGTTTTTATTTATTTAAGTCACTATTTGTAGACGAAAATGGTGCTTAAAAAAGTGTCCAAAAAAAAGATCGGTCTCCGCTGTTCATGAAATCTCGAAGTTGGATCATCCGAAACAAAAAAAAAACAAACGGTTTTAGGTTCAGTATGTTAATGACTATAGCGCATATCATACGATTTTTTATATATGCAAAAATAACAAAATGGCGGACGTGTTTCGAAGAAACAAAAAAAATGTTTTTTTCACTGTTTTTTGGCAAAAAAATAGCAAATATCAAAATTTAAAAAAATCCTTGATTTGCGCTATAGCCATAATTGTAAAAAAATTGTGCTTCAAATTTCAAAAGGATCGGTTCAGTAGTTGCGAATATTTTATCAACATGCCGTCGAAAAACGTTGTTGCGAGAAAAACTCGTTTAAAGTTTTTACCGAGCAGATTAAGGTGCTCAGGTAGTAAGTAACGGTCACACAAAAATACAGTTAGACTCCTCCGATCTTCAAAAAAGTTTAGTATGATATTTTTGGATATGTGTACTTTCGAAAAATGTAATTTAAAAAAAAACGATTTTTTGAAAATTGTAAAGTGAGAAGACGCCTTAAGGGAGACTTTGTCCCGAATTGAGCAGCGGAATGACAGATCTTTTTTTTTGATAGATACATTTTTGCATTTATTATTTATCTTTTTATGCGAAAAAAAACGCGAAAATTCGATTTTCCTTTTAATTGCCGCCATTTTCCGACATTTGTACTAAACGGAAAACCCATCCGTCATTCCATAACCAAAGGGTCACAGATTAATAATATGCTTTGAATTTATGTTTCAGATCAGCAGAGAGGAGGCAGTGATGTCAGCCGTTTACCTCCCGCGATTTGAGGACTTGTTTTCGCGGAGCTGCAACGGCCGCCATTGTGGTTTTTTTTTCAAAAAAATTTTTTTTAACGTTCTGTATATCATGAATAAAAGCAAGAAAAAAACCGCACTCAAAAAGCTTTACTCGTTTCCTTTAAAAAAAAAACGTAAACACCTGAAATATGGCACTCCAAGGACAAAGTCTCCCTTAATGGAGCGGCTATCGCAGAGCGATATTTCATTATTCTTGCGTCTTTGCGACTGGGCGGCAGCCGAGGTGGTATTGGAGCCCTCGAGTGCCACCCAGCATTATTGTTCCGGTCCACATTAAGACCGAGCCCAACCGGACATCGGTGAATGTTTCCCAGTGCAAACTGAGGAAGTGTGTTGCCCGGAGCCATCAAATCTATCATAATAATATAAGTAAAATGGAAATTAACTCTAAACGCTCGACGGTCCTTACCTGCACTCCAGATGGGCCCTTTCGTTGCTGAAGGTAAATGCCGGTACGTTCATTTGTCGTATCTTCAGCGCGCTCACTGTAACATTAAATAAATAATAATTATTGCTTTACATATAGGGCTTCGGTTATGCTCTTATAGGTTACTATCGATTGGGCCTCTCCTACAGCGCGCTCTTCTCGTCCGCCCATTCGCCGTCTCACGCCCATACTCGAGCCCCTCGACCGAATTTATCCAGATAAAAGATTCAAGTGACCGGGTACCGTTGAAAATAAAATTTGAAAAATATCTCATCTCAACACGCCTTATTCGTTGATAATCTTTCTTAATTAACGAATTTGGTCTTTTGTTTGAAGTTTTTTATCTCATTTTTGACATATATCGATTATTGAAAATAATCTATATATGTCTGTATAATCAAAATAATAATAAACTGCAATGATTATTTATGAAAATGGAAAAAATTACTCAAATTATAAATAAATAAATAAATGAAAAAATATATATATGTACATATATATATATATATATATATATATATATATATATACATATATATATTTATTCATTTATTTATTTATTTATTTATCCGTTCACTTATTTTTTCATTCTTTTATTTACATAGATATAAATCATTGCCAATTGTAATCAAAAATAAAATACTCAAAATTTGGATGTTTCCCTTTATATATAAATGTAATATAAATTATATTATATATAAATGAATAAATGAATAAATATATATGTTTATATATATATATATATATATATATATATATATATATATGTATATATATATATATATATATATATATATATACATATATATATATATATATATATATATATATATAACGTTCCGATAACACACTGGGTCTTTTTGACCCGTACGAATTTCAGACGAAATACTCACATCACCACAATTCCAAATTTTCAACAATTCTTTACAACAATTTAACCTTATATTTTCCGAATTTCAATTACTCACGTATATTGAGAAGTGTTAAAAGTGTATTCCTGATTTGAAAAAAAAAAATCGGCCGCAGTGTTAATAGCAGGTGTTTAAAGGGACAAATTAACCCCCGTGTGTCAACATCGTAGCCGGAGATGGATGTGTCATCGCAAATATAGATGCCGTTGTTAGAAAAGTTCTAGATAACAAATAAATGACCTCCTTTGCGCAACATTGCATTTCGAATACTTACATCGTCGCTCACAACTTGCGCGTTCTCCAAAGATTCTTCGCTGAAACTTTATAGCCAAGTGTACGCGTACATCAACGCGTGTACGTAAGATTTTCGTGTGTCACGTAACGAGGGCAATTTGAGGTGAGGGCTTTACATATGTGTGTGTGTGTGTGTGTGTGTGTGTGTGTGTGTGTGTGTGTGTGTGTGTGTGTGTGTGTGTGTGTGTGTGTGTGTGTGTGTGTGTGTGTGCGCGCGTGTATATATATATATACAGGGTGTCCCATTTTAATCTTACACCTGAATTTTCTCGAAAAATATTGCTCGGACGAACTATTGTGTGGAACAAAACTTCTAGGGATTGAAGGGGGACGTTTGAAAAAAATTTATTTGAGGAGCCAAAATTCAAAATGGCGGCGTTACAAAGGCTGACATGTTTTTTTCAAACAGAAACATAACTTTTTTTTATTGCCAAAAAATTTGTCAGCTGAAAACTAAAAACTTTTGTTGAAAAAATGTTTTGATAAAGTTCATAGTTTTCAAGTGCGAACATCATTTTAGCTAGACAGACAACCTCCACGTGGTGTATTCTGGGTAACGCGAATGGTCTGCAACAGACTCAGCCATGCAACCTCCTACGCTTTGGCTAACGCAAATGCCGGTGGTAGGGACAATTAGACTAAATGTCTCACGGCAAGCCGCTCAATGTTGTATTTTCGAATGTATGACCACTTGAACAAAAAAAGAATCAAATTTTTTTGTTGAAAATTTTTGTTTTTTTTTGTTTTTTTTTGTTTTCAAATTTGGACGATATTTCATGAGAAAATTTTGGAGGAAAATCGATGAAAAATAGTTTTTTTTTTCATTTTAATCGCGTTTGTGCCATTTTCAGGCCCAAAAACGTGTTTCTTTAAATCCTTGACGAACTTTGATCACGATGGGTAGAAAAACACACACACACACACACACACACACAAATTCTGGATACATCTGAAATAATTGAAAATGATGTTCTCACTTGAAAACTATGAACTTTATCAAAAAATGTTTTCTACAAAAGTTTTTAATTTTCAGCTGAAAAATTTTTCGGCAATAAAAAAAAGTTATGTTTCCGTTTGAAAAAAACATATCAGCCTTTGTAACGCCGCCATTTTGAATTTTGGCTCCTCAAATAAATTTTTTTCAAACGTCCCCCTTCAATCCCTAGAAGTTTTGTTCCACACAATATTTCGTCCGAGCAATATTTTTCGAGAAAATTCAGGTGTAAGATTAAAATGGGACACCCTGTATATATATATATATATATGCGTGCTGCTCAGACACTTTGGAGGTTTTTAAGTTGCGTTGTGAATGAGTCCCGCGAGCGCGAAACTCTGGCCAGGGCTTTATCGCGTGTGTAACGAGTATCGATTTTGTGCCAAGACCCGCGAAAGGCTCGTATATAAAACCACTCGGCCGTGGAAATCGACTCTTGTTCCTGGTATATACCTTCACCTGATGAACCCCACAGGATCTAAGGTTTTCTCGGCTTAAGACCCCCCACCCCACCCACCCACACTATCGAATAGTCTGTCGGATCTCAATGTATCGTGGCTGTCGTTCACGCTTTAGATTCCACTCATTCATGTATATATGTATATATGCATATGAATATGTATGTACAGGGTGTCAATTTCAAGGTGGCCATGTGTCATTTAAGCATCTCGCGCAGGACCTTTGCGACTGAGAAAAATATGATTTTTAATTATTCCTAGAATCCTTTTTGGAGAAAAAAATATAGCGGGCTTTGGTGGCGAGTAGTATTTGACAGAGGAAAATTAAGCCTTTTGAGATGAAATCGTAATTTAATTTCGAGTACGGGAGAATTACGATAATTAAGGGCTGACAGGTAGATGGAATTTTTTTAAATATCGACTTTTCGTTTTCGAGGGTTTTTTAATGTATAATATTCAAAAGTACATTTCAATAATACTCTTAAGGGGTTAGGCCACTCTAGGCCTAACCCCTAGGCCGAAAAAATAGACTTTTTGGGGATTTTTTTTTTTTTATCAAAAACTACAAAATAAATCGAGACTACAAAAAAGGGTGTTTATCATACGCATCAGTGAATTTAAACAATAATTTTTTTCAAGCGATTATTTTCAAAATGGCGGCGGTGCAAGGTTTATCCAAAAACTGCATTTTTTAAGTTGGCCCTTGAAGGCGTTTTTCTTAAAATTACTTTTTGCAAAATCGGTGGCCACGATATCACGAAAATCACTGCGCCGATCAACTTCAAATTTTACGAGCTTTTCTTTGCACGGCAAAAAACTTGAGCATGAAAAGCTTGAACAAAGGAATTTTCTTTTTCGATACATCGTTTTTTTATCAACGAAAATAGAGCGTTTTTTCACCGATCGATTTTCAGAAATGTTTTCACCGAACGATTTTCACAAATCGATACTTTCACTTACTTTTGAATGCGGGAATTTTATTCTAAAATCAATATTTTATTGAATCCTTCGTCCAAGTGGGGGATTATTTAATGCAAAAACTAAATGCGTTTGAGTTTTTTTTTATTTCGGATGATTTGTTTCCGAGCAGCAGTGGTTAGAGCGAAGGACGTTTTGCAATGCGCTCCGTACAAACTTCGAATCTACCAAATTTATAAATATTTTTCAACACATAAACTGTAAAAAAATAATTGAAAACCGTACTCTAAGTGTAAAAAAATGGAAAAATTATATGGGCAAATTCTTCTTTTTTTCCGGCCACGAGCTATGTGTCATCCGTTTAATCCCGAATACGAAACGCTCCCGAATAACGTTTTTGGTGCATCGTGGCATCGAGAAAAAAAATAATCAAAGGTGCATTTTGAACTGGCCAAATGAAATTTAATTCCATGTAAAAATACGTTTTTTTAAAAGTTTTTTCGGAATATATACACCTTCATTCTGCTGAACTCAAAATAGAAATTTTATTTTTCTCCAAAATGCTCACCTTTTTTTCTGGCAAATACAACTCATCGCAAAAATACGCTATATTTTTTTTCGAAGAAGACCTCATAAACGATTTGGTGTCAATTTTTTTTTATCACAAAATCTCCGCGCCAGATCGGGT
Organism: Ophion obscuratus; assembly: GCA_964007375.1. Classification (NCBI taxonomy): domain Eukaryota; kingdom Metazoa; phylum Arthropoda; class Insecta; order Hymenoptera; family Ichneumonidae; genus Ophion; species Ophion obscuratus. The sequence continues at coordinate 2,808,030 of OZ023314.1, read as the reverse complement.
TTATGCCTAGTTGTAACAATCGAACAAACTTTTTGAGATTAAAAAAAAACCCGTTATGATAAAATTCTACCAAAATTAGGCGTTTCGAAAAGTATCATCTGAAAAACACCCTGTCATTTTTTGCGTAAAGATATTCAATTATAATCGATGGCCGGGAGGTACCTCTCGGAAACTCGTTATCAAATATAAAAAAATCAATCAGATTTCGCTAGTATATTAGTTTATCCTATGATCAGTCGAAGGAATTTCCGAAATATCAAATTTAAGAAGAATTGGCGCAAATTTAAAAAGAAAAGGCCCTTAAACATTCAGAAAGTTCGATGAAGTAGTTTTTGAGATATTTCGCTCACCGACTTCGAAAACGTACTTTCGAGAAAAATAGAATGAAAATCGTCGACTTTGAAAAAAGGGATTTTTTCGTTTTTTACAAAAAGGCAAAACCCCTTAAAAAACACATAGCCACCTTAAAATTGCCACCCTTTACGTTCGTGTCTATACATTGTATACATTTGCTCTCAAGCGAAAAGCAGTAACAAAATGGCAAGTAAAGGGAGCGCGAGAGCGGCAAAACGGGGAAGTCGTCGGTGCGGCGAACCCGCGGCCGAGAGGCGGGTGACCGAGGAGTGTGAGTCAGCCGAAACGAGCCACCAGAACGCAACTTGAAACATAAATATTAATTTGTGCCCCCTAGCCTCTCATTTTCACCCCGTCGCAGTATATATTGTGCAAATATACAGGGTGTCCCTATTATCTCTGCCACCCGAAAAAACTCGGTAATTATCGACGTCACAAAAAAATGTTCTAGACAAAAGTTGCGCGGTATGAAGGGGCCATTAAATGCGACCAATTTTTTTTTCGCTGAAGGTGCTGACGCACAGTGCAGGTCACCTCAACATTTTCAAATGGAATTGTACATTTTTTTCCACCATCTTGTGGAGCACCTCATGCCGCGTGAAAACCATCGGGGGTCAACGTTTTTCAAGATCATTCAATGTCATTTATTAACATGAAATACAAATCTAAATATCTCGGATCACTACCACATATTTGGTAGTGATTTGGTAGGAGATATTTAAATTTGTATCATCGATACTAACCTTGAATTACCTTGAACGACCTTGACCCCCGAATATTTTTTATGCGGCTTGAGGTGATCCACAAGATGGTTGAAAAAAAATATACTATTCCGTTTAAAAAAGTGGAGGTGACCTTCACTGTGCGTCAACGCCTCCACCGAAAAATAAAATTGATCCTATTTGATGGCCCCTTCATACCGTACAACTTTTATCTGGAAAATTTGTTTGTGACGTCGATAATTACCGAGTTGTTTCGGGTGGCAGAGATAACAGGGACACCCTGTATATATATATATATATACATATATACATATATACAGGGTGAGGCACATGAAATGTTACAGAACAATAGCACGCAAACTATTGATCATATTCAAAAATGTTTGGGTTTGTTTGGGTGTTCATGAAGGTCGTCATTCTGGACCACCCAATTTTTTTATCGGCGGAGGCGCTGAACCTACGTCCAGGTCAACTCCACTTTTTAAAATGGAATGGTACCTTTTTTTTCAACCATTTTGTGGAGCACCACAAGCCGCCTAAAACACATCAGGGGGCCAAAGTCGTTCAAGGTCATTCAAGGTCAGTATCGATGATACAAATCTAAATATCTCGGATCACTACCAAATAGTTGGTGGTGGTATATATATATATATATATATTAGGGTGTGCGGAAAAAAATCGATACTTTTTTTTCGGTTGCATCCACCAAAAAAAGGTGAATGAAGGTAAAAAATGAAGAATCCTCGAAGGAGAGCTCACAAAAAAATTATTTCGAATGGCGCATTGCATTTGAATATTTTCCATAAGAATAACCCAGGAAAATATTGGGATTTCTGAATGTGGTAGTGCAACTCGTCAGGAAAAAATCACACAAAGATGTCATTAACATATTCTCATGGAGAAACGAATTTCCAACAAAGAAGTTTTTACGAAAAATTAGCTCAGCACAACAGTTCAAGTGGAATCACTGTCTGAAATTGAATTAATAGAAAAAAAATAATTCGAAAGGCTGTAAAAATCGAATTTTTCGCTTTACGAAAAAACTTTTTGGGGTTTTTTTTGTAGAGAATGTTCTGCTCTAACATACAATTTGCATGGAATCGTTCTCAAAATATTTCTCTGATACAAAAAAGAATCAAGTACAACAAGAAATATAAAAGAAACGACGTCCATCATTGATCGTGTTTCGAAAAGTTTTATTCAATTAATTTGGTTTAATAAGATAAAATAATTTGTTTTTACATTATAATGCTTGATAATCATCGTTCCTTTTCTTAAGAGTCTGTTTGTTGCAATTAGAGTATTTCTGTCGATGATTTTGCACTACGCCCAATAAATATTGTAGCTGCTCTTCGTTTTTTGTTAATGAACTGTTATATGCTTCTATCAAAGTGACACGACGTTCGGCTACGTTATTAACGACTTTTGGGTTAAAAAAATCTAAGCAACTTAAATAAATGGCATTTTCCGGCCATAATTTAATATTTACTCTAAAAAAATCATGAGGTAAATTGAATTGCTGGAAAAGAAATAAGGATTCTTGAGTGACGAAATCGCTTATGTCTTTTTTCAGCACCATTTCCCAATCATTTTTTTTTTTTAACAATTACTCACTCGGAAGGATTTTTGGATTTTTCTCGAGATTGCAGAGCTTGTACCATTTTTGCCTTCACACTTATCGGCACAGCATTGTCAAAAAACGACAAAGCAACAATTTTCTCGTTAAAGTACCACAAGTGACTAGCTAATTTTTTCGAGGCAGCCTCCCCTACTACAGGATTCACTTTGCAATAACGAATGAAATTTTGTAGCAGTGACAGATCTTGATTCGAGGCAAAAATGAGGGGAAAATGTAGCGGTTTCCCGTTCGTGGCCTTAGTGTGAAGCTTGTGATTTTGCACTACGAGTGCAAAATCACTCGCAGCGTGTGCCATGGCGCGCACGTCGCTTAAATAAAAAATTTAATTTCAGACAGCGATACCACTTGAACGGTTGTTCTAAGCTAATTGTTCGTAGGAACTTTTTTTGTAGGGAATTCAATTCTCTATCAGAATATCTTAATGATATTTTTGTGAGATTTTTTTCTGAAGTTTTACTACGACGTTCAGAAGTGCCAATATTTTCCTGTGTTATTCTTATGGAAAGTATTCAAATGCAATGCGCCGTTCGAAATAATTTTTTTTTTGAGCTCTCCTTCGAGGATTCTTCTTTTTTTACCTTAATTCACCTTTTTTTGGTGGATGCAACCGAAAAAAAAAGTATCGATTTTTTTCCGCACACCCTAATATATGTATATATATATATATATATATAGGGGAAAAGGGGATTTTGAGGACATTCGACTTCGAATAGAGTCTTCCCACTGGTCAATTGTCCTCATACTCGACATTATGTAAAGTCTTGAAAATCACCTTTTGGATAAATGGTGAGCATACCCGCGTGGAAATTTTGATGGGGCCCAAATCAGGGCCCGATCAGGTTGCCTGACTGCACTAATAAGGCAGCCTGAAAGGGCCCTACTAGGAAATGTAACGTTGTGTCACATATGGGCCTGACCTGGTTGCCTGATCGGGCCTCTATCAGGTTGCCTCATCAGAAAGAAATGCATATAATATTTCAAAAATCCAAAATGGAATGAACCACTTAAATTACAGTTCCACTACAATGATTTTGTGTCATAATTCGTCATTCCCTTGCTAGCCGAAATGTTTTTGTTCGAAGAAAGTATTTCGCCTATATGGGAATCGAACCTCGTACCTACCTACCCAAAGCTAGGCACGCTGCCCCTATGCTACCGAGTGCTTGTAACATCTTGGTCCCAGATATGGCATAGGGGACCAAATGAATTCCTGTAATTATTTGTTGTATCACATAAAGTATATCAATTAGTTAATATCATTGTGACAATTAAAGAGGTTTATCGAATAACATGCTATTGATTATTGAAATTTAACCTTATATATAATTATATAAATTATATATATAATATTATAATATAATATATATAATATAAATTATAATATAAACCTATTATATAAATTTAACCTTATATATAATAAAAATATATATATATATATATATAATTCCTCTTTCCCTTTTCGCCTTACAAAGCTGCCGAATCCTTCTAACACGCATCCGAGTTGCATAAAGTTTTTTGTCGTGACAGTCTATAGCAGCCTTTTTTTAATAGCATTGGGAATGCATCCAAACTCCAAAGCTACGATGCTGTAAAATCGAAGTTTCCATGTGGAAAATAAGAGGTTATCTGCTTCTAGCGACTGCTGAGGCAGTTATAGGGCAAGCCTATTTATGGCAGGGAAAGCCATAGTAGGGCCTATCAGGGCAAGCCTTGGTAGGGCCTTATCGGGGAAAGCCTTAGTAGGATCTTATCAGGGACGGCCTTAGTAGGGCCATTTCAGTACAGCCTGATTTAAAGCCTAAATATTTCCGGCCCGGTCAGGGCCGGATCAGGATGTCCGTAATAGGTGTTACCCGTATCACACCCCGATCGGGGCCTGATCCTGGTCAGGCTAACCCTAAGAAATTTCTACTCGGGTATTTCTATAAAGATTATTTCAAGAACCGTCCTAGCAGTAGCTCAGTGGTCAGGGCAGTCGACCGGCAATCGAAAGGGCCCGGGTTCGAATCCCGGCCCAGAAGCCCACCGCATTTTTATCTCGGACAGTTCTCGTAGAGTTTTTTCGAGCGATTACAGTATATATGTATATAGAAGTGCCTTTAGCTACTTGCATTATATACCGGGTGTCCCAGACCTGAATGCGTTCCCGGAATTGGGAAGTTGGGGGTGAAATTCTGAGTCGATTGATATAAGCATGTGTGGGTCTCAGATCAAGCCCTAAATTAATATTATCTTTTAACGGCAGGCCAATCAGGTAGGTGCCGTGCTCCCGCCAGGCACCACTACACGCGCGTATCGCTCACCGGCGTACGCCGTCTCATCAGGCGCACCTGATTGGCCCGCTTTTAAAAATTAATAATAATTCAGCGGTTGATCTGAGACCCACATATGCTTATACTAATCGTCTCAGAATTTCACCCTCAGCTCCCCCATTTCAGGGAACGCATTCAGTTCTGGGACACCCTGTATATGGGGCACTTGCGGTCAGACGCCAAAATTCTCTTCTCTCTCTTTACTCTCTCCCGCTCTTTCTCACTCGCCCTCTCTCCCTCGCACCTCCCCCTCTCTATAAATATATACACAGAAGTGTCAATGCAAATTCCCAACGTTCCAAACCTATTCTTTCTCGATAAAATTGACATCGAATATTTATCAATCATTTGGTGTTTTTTTTTATTTCCACCTGCCTCTCTAATTTACGTTGGATTTTTCAAGCGAAGGGATAAAAAAACCTACAATTCGCTCATATACGATCGAATCATTTTCTCGTATGGCGTATACCATCGAGAACCGCGTTGGCATTTTATCTCACTTTTTATACTGTCAGGATACAAGTTACGGAGGGCTCGTGGCTCTTAAATGGCTAAACATGAATAAACGGTATCGTTTAATATCCTATTAATTAATGACCTGAACTTTGGGTCGATTGAATATTCAGGCCTCGTCAGGGTCTCCAATGGGCAGATGCGGTGCTCGGGAAATTGGGGAAATCGCCGCTTATCTGTACGGATCTATATGTTAGTTGTTTGAATAAACGATATTGAATTATGATAGGTATGAATATGTAGTGACCATTATTATCCGCATTGTTGATTTATAGTATTTGAGCTTTTTGCTTTTATTGTTATGATTATTACTGTTATCGTTGTTTCCGGCACTATTATTGGTATTGTTATTGGTTTTATTATTGTCGTTGTCATCATTATGGTAATAAAATATTTCACCTTGCATTGATTGGATTTCAGGGTCGTAACGTATTAAGGGGCCAGTCGACTTTGAAAATTTCAAAAAACCGAAAGCAAGCAAGACTTGGAGAAATCGAGAATTGCCGATTGAGTTTAGGTAAGAGTTTTTCATAGTATAAACTTCAAACGCGTTTTTCATCGTATCTCGAAAACTAATAAACCGATTCTCTTGAAATTTGAACCACATATTGTAAACATGATTCGCAACAAGATGACCCTCGATGGTTTTGAAATTTTCATTTTTACTCTTTTTTGCGAAATACTGCGAAAAAACGCGTTTTTTTTTACTTTTTTCGTTTTTCATCTGCCATTTTTTTATTTTTCGATAAAACTTTGTATCCGAGGGTCATTTTGTAGCTGGTGTCATATTGAATCTAATGGACTTTGATTTTTGTATTTCAGACTTTTTTTTCTTAAAAATGAATGAAAAATGAATAAAAAAATTTTAAATGTATTTCAAGACTTTATTTATCAAGCCCAACAACTTTTATATTCAAATCATTTATAAAATTCTCAAAAAAAAATCGCGAAAATAGCCTTTTTCGTGGTACCAAAGTGGACTGGCCCCCTTAAGGGATCTGCATAAACGTCAAATTAAAAAAAAAAAAACATGATTTCAATGGGAATCAGTTTTATACTTTAGGGTCTTAGCTTCAATTTGCAGCAAAGATTTTGGCAAACTTTCGAAAAATTGACCGATTTATGACGTTTTTTTTGTGATCGGTCAGATCGCCCACTGCGGTATGGCGAACCGTCTCGCTGCGATCAACTTTTTTTCTTTTTTGCGCTTTGTGAAAGGGTGTAAGTCGTATCTCAAAATGTATCCGTCCGAATCACTTCAAATTCGGACGGAGCATAGCGTATAACATTTTCTATCGTATGACCGGATGATTTCTTTACATGTCAATCGATTTGTTAATCACAAATTATTGAAGTTTTTTATCTTGGTCGGAAATCGAACTTTTTTTAGACAGCTTGACATTTTCGTAATTTTTTTAAATCTCCAAAAACTATCCGTTTATACGAAAGTTCGATTATCATACCAAAAGTAGGTTTTTTTCCATTTTAGCTGAGTCTACTTGCGGGAAGCGCCTTTGTTTAAACAATAATAGCTCCATTATTTATCGATATTTTTCAATTTAAAAAAATCAAACTCAGCAAGACTATGGATTAATTCTGTGTAAAATCCCGACCTCGCCATCCCAATACTTTTATCAGAAAAAAAATTGAAAATCGAACTGTTTTTCGGGCATTAAGGCGTTACCCCCATTTGTAGCGCAAAAAAGGCCTTTTTCATGAATTTTTTTAAAGAAAACTACAAAACTTTTTTAATCGATCAATATACCATCTTAAAGAACACATCTTGAAGTACTATCTGTAATTTTTTTATTGAAATATATTACATTGTTTAGTGGCAAATGGCCGTCAATGAAATAATGTTTTTATATACACGGTTTGCGGTGACCAACATTGCGGCGAAGTGGATCATCTGAAAAAAAAAATGCGGATGGATTTAGTCAAATATAAGTATAAACTAGTCTTTAATCGAAGGATTTTAAAAAATATTCATTTTTCACAAAATGGCGGACAGTCAAAGTTAATGGTTCGATTGTAACGAAAAAAAACGGCCGTTTTTTGGCTATAAAACGGCCATTTTTTTCGAAAAAAAAAAATCGCACGATTAAAGACTACATTTTTATGTATTAAATAAGCCTGCAAAATTTCAAGAAGATCGGTTCATTAGTGTTCGAGTAATCTTGGTCACCGACTTCAGAAATGCCATTTTGAGAAAAACGCATTTAAAGTTTCAATTTCCGGTCGTTTACACAACGAATTATTCTCTTTCAACGCTCATATCTCAGTCAATTTTGTTCGGATCGACTTGAAATTTTCAGGACATATTCTCAGATATACTTACACTTAAAAAAAATGCAATAAAAAAAATCGACTTTTTTTAAATCGCAAGTGGGGGTAACCCCTTAAGCCTGTGTCGATGCGTTAATTACAGTTGGAAAAAAAACGAATGTACAGATGCTATAATATTAGTGGAGACCTGATGAACGTTCGTCTCGCCCAGACCATGAGCGGATGATGTTTTGTATGCCAATCCATTTGTTAATAACGAATGATTGAAGTTGTTTTTTTGGTCGGAATTCGAACTCTTTTTCGAAAGCTTGCCGTTGTCGTAATTTTTTAAATAAAAAAAAATCGTCTCTCGGTACAAAAGTTTGATTATTATACGAAAAGTAGATTTTTTCATGTTTCGTTTCAGCTGAGCCTACTTGCAAAAGCGGCTTTGTTTAAATATTAATATCTCCATTGTTTATCGATATTTTTCCATTAAAAAAAAAACTCAAACTCGGAAAGATTATGGATTAATTCTGTGTAAAATCCCGACCTCGCCATCCCAATACTTTTATCAGAAAAAAATATCGAAAATCGAACTGTTTTTTGGGCCCCAAGCTTATGTCGGCCCGTTAATTACAGGTCGAAAAAAAGGGAAAGTACCAATGCTGCAATATAAGTGGAGAATATGGTTTTTTTGTATGCCAATCCATTTGTTAGTAACCAATTATTGAAGTTTTTTTTCAGTCGTAAATCGAACTTTTTTTGACAGCTGACGTTTTCGTAATTTTTTAAATAAAAAAAAACTGCCCGTTTATACGAAAATTTGATTATTATATCAAAAGTAGATTTTCTTTTCATTTTAGCTGAGTCTACTTGCCGGAAGCGCCGTTGTTTAAACAATAATAGCTCCGTTGTTTGTCGGTATTTTTCAATGAAAAAAAAACTCAAACTCACCAAGACTATGGATTAATTCTGTGTAAAATCCCGACCTCGCCATCCCAATCTTTTTATCAGAAAAAAAAAATATTGAAAATCAAACTGTTTTTTGGACCGCAAGCTTATGTCGACCCGTTAATTATCGGTCGAATTTTTTTTTTTTTTTTTTAACGAAAGCAAAGATGCTACGATTCTACAATATTAGTAGAGACCTGATGAACGTTTGTTTCGTCCATGGCGCCTGCGATTGTTCTCTGCTCCGCGGTTTCATCGAGCGTACGTGCCGAGCGAGAAGAGTTCATCGATCGCGCCCGGCAAAACGCGACGAACTTTCCGACGCGGATCATCGTCAAATTAATTCGCTATGAAATGGGGAATATCGCGCGCCCCCCCAGGTGGTCCGCTCGGGCCGCCATCCGGAAATTCAATTAAATCCAATATCGCGTCGCGCCGCGTCGCGTATAGACCGCGCTAACGCAACCGCGTTTCGCATCGATCGCGGTCGATTCGCGTACACGAAGGGCAAAGCGCGCGGTTTCTCGACCGCGTTCACGAGGCTCCGGGACGCGACAATTTCGTAAAGGCCATAGCCGGGTAAGTGGGGAAAAATTGCCCCCGCATTTTTTCCAGCGAAATTTGGAGTATATTCTGAGGTGTAAAAAAAAACAAATTTTCAGAAAACTTCATCCCCGTCAACGCAATAGTTTTAGAAAAATGAATTTTTTTTAAATATCGAAAAAAAAAAGAAAAATTCCGGAAACGGTACAGTGGATCGATTTGATTTTTTTTTTTTTTGGTACTTGTTCCGATCAGACGTGTTATGAAATAAAATTATAGAACATCTTGCAAAAGATTAAGGTCTGAAAAAAAATAATGTTCCTTGTTTTATTATTTTTTACTATAATCCACTTGGGGTACAATAGCAAAAAAATTTTCATACAATCTTTGGGCACCTTATTAGATTATATAATTTTTTCAAAATGATCGGCTTGGTACGCCACAGTAAAAAAAATAAACGCACTTTATTGATATATTTTAGTAATATAGATATATATACTTATATGTACTGGAATACTGGAAAATGGAAATAAAAAAGTATTATAATCGATATAAATGTAGTTCTCGATGTACGTAGACGTTTTTCGAAAAAAATATTCCACAATATAGCGGGTGTTCAAAAAAAGTGTAATTTCGGCAAAATGTTAACATATATTCGGGGGCTTGAAAAATACAAAATATCAAACAAATAAACCAACGTACAGCGATACATACTACAATAATGGAATTTTCGGAGTTTTAAAATTGAAAATCGGACAATTGTGGCTAGAGTTATAATTTCGGCCACGTCGAGAAAAGTCCTTTCGAAAATAATGCAATTGAAAGTTTTAGTGTACGTTGATCGTTGCGCCACTTCCTCTCACTAAATAGTATGTAACTTGGTCAATTTTCGACATTTCAACCTCGACATTTTTTGACATTTTTTTGAATATGTGTACTTTGAGAGGATGCCAAAAAATCGATTTGTTCACCCATCACAGTAGTGGCCGGCCTAAGGGGCCTGCATGAGTTTGACAAATGAAAACTACGATTTTTATTACATAGTTGTATAGCGTAGGATCTTAACTTTAATTTGCAACAAAGATTTTATAAAAGTTAAAAAAATTGACCGAGTTATGACGACTTTTGTGAAGGTTTCGATTTTTGTGAAGGGTACTGCGGCAAACCGTCCCGTTGCGCTTTACACTTTGTTATTTTAGTTTTTTCTCGAAATGTTTTACGAAACGACATAAGTTGTATCTCAAAATCTAGTTGTCCGATACACTTCAAATTCCGACAGAGACAGAGAGTTCATAACATTTTCTATCGTATTACCCAATGATTTTCTCAAATGTCAATCCATTTGTTAATAACAAATTATTGAAGTTGTTTTTTTTGTTAAAAAACAAACCTTTTATCCACAGCTTGCAATTATCATTGTTTTGAATTTTTTTAAAAAAGAACCCGGTCATCCGAAAATTGTATTATTCTACTGAAATAACATATTTTTCTTCTTCATATCAAATGACCTTAGTTGCCAAAGACACTTCCACCGATTGGCCATTCAGCAACTGCGGCACTTCGCTTAAATAATAATAACTCCATTGTTCATCAATATTTTCCAATTTAAAAAAATTTCAAACGTGGCAAGATTGTGTGTTAATTGTATATAAAATTCTGACCTCTTCATCCCAATACGTTCATCACGAAAAAAATATTGAAAATCGACCTGTTTTTTGGGTCCCAAGCTTATGCAGACCCCTCAAATCTACTAATAAAATACTCATTAAAATGCATTACATATATATAAATTATAAATCCACAATATTTAACTATTTAACTTCATGAAATATTTAACTTGACTTGGTGTGAAATGCAAAACGGCAAATCGATATTTCACCCACTTCCCGACTACTCAGAACGCTAAAATTTTACGAACATAAACCTAAGAGGTAACAGTGCACGATTCAACTTAACAAAAATAAATTTTAAATATAAATAAGTGAAACAACATTAACTTGACGTTGCAAAACGTGAAAAGCAAAACAACGGAAAATTGCTATTTCACCCACTTCCCGACTACTTAGAGCTCCGAAGTTTGACAAACATGCATCTTAGAGGTGATAATGCATGATTCAACTTAACAAAAAGAAATTCAAAAAATAAATAAATAGAAAAAAAATAACTTGAAGTTTTGTGAGATGCAAAATAGAAAATCACTATTTCACCCACTTCCCGACTACTTGGAGCTCTGAAATGTTGCAGACATGCATCTAAGAGGTGACAGTGCATCATTAAACTTACAAAAAAATCAATAAATAAAAAATACAAACAACTTGACTTTCTGTGAGATGCAAAACGGAAAATCGATATTTCACCCACTTCCCGACTACTTAGAACTCCGAAATTTTACAAACATGCATCTTAGAGGTGACAATGCATCATTAAACTTACAAAAAAATCAATAAATAAAAAATACAAACAACTTGACTTTCTGTGAGATGCAAAACGGAAAATCGCTATTTCACCCACGCCCCGACTATTTAGAGCTCTGGAATTTTACAAACATGCATCTAAGAGGTGACAATGCATGATTAAACTTAACAAAAAGAAATTGAAAAAAAATAACTTGACTTTCTGCGAGATGCAAAACGGAAAATCGCTATTTCACCCACTTCCCGACTACTTAGAGCTCTGAAATGTTGCAAACATGCTCCGAAGAGGTGACAGTGCATCATTCAACTTAAAAAAAAAACAATAAATGAAAAATGAAAAAATAACTTGACTTTCTGTGACATGCAAAACGGAAAATCGATATTTCACCCACTTCCCGCCTGCTTAGAGCTCCGAAATTTTACCAACATGCATCTTAGAGGTGACAATGCACGAATCAACTCAATAAGAAGAAATTGAAAAAAAAACTTGACTTTCTCTGAGATGCTAAACGGAAAATCGCTATTTCACCCACTTCCCGACTACTTAGACCTCCGAAATTTTACAAACATGCATCTAAGAGGTGACAATGCATGATTCAACTTAAAAAAAGAAATTGAAAAAAAAATAACTTGACTTTCTGTGAGATGCAAAACGGAAAATCGCTATTTAACCAACTTCCCGACTACTTAGAGCTCTGAAATGTTGGAAACGTGCATCTTAGAGATGACAGTGCGTCATTCAACTTAAAAAAATATCAATAAATGAAAAACAAAAAAATGACTTGACTTTCTGTGAAATGCAAAACGGAAAATCGCTATTTCACCCACGTCCCGACTATTTAGAGCTCTGGAATTTTACAAACATGCATCTAAGAGGTGACAATGCATGATTAAACTTAACAAAAAGAAATTGAAAAAAAATAACTTGACTTTCTGCGAGATGCAAAACGGAAAATCGCTATTTCGCCCATTTCCCGACTACTTAGTGCTCTGAAATTTTGTAAACATGCATCTAAGAGGTGACAATACATGGAAAGTGTATGAGAACATATGAATTGGATCTAAGTGCTCTCGGATTGCACAATCGTTAGAAGCGTCCAATAGATAAAATCGGTTAAAAGGTAAGGTCCAATCGGCCATGAGCCAACATCTATGATAGATGCCACCTACCATAGTTCTCCATAATTTCTCCTGACAATCAACCAATAATAACACCGGTTCGTTTGGAAGGATTAATCGCTCTTTGCAAACATTTCAGAGCTGTAGTCAAATCAATTGAAGACTAAAAAATAGAAAATAATTTATATGCAAAATATTTTTGAACAAGCTTTTATTCGATGTACTAAAAAGTAGAAAATAACGTTTTCACCAAGTCACCGATATGTGACTATAAATGGAAGCTTGGGGTGCTTAAAATGTAGACATATCATCATTAATTTACATAAATCCGTCAACACATGAACTATATTTAATTTACTGTAAAACAACCTTAGATTTCTGAAATAAAAATCCTGAAACTGAGTACAAACGTGTAATAATAATTTCTCTAATTACTATTGTCCCAGATAAAATACGGTTAATAAAACTGAATTGATCAAATTTATTAAAAAATTAAAAAGTTGAGCGTCACAAGCTTTTATCTATAGTCACATATAAGTGACTTGGTAACAAAATTAGTGTCTACTTTTTATTACAATAAATAAATTTTAAAATAAATTTTTTTTAAAGTGATTTAAAAATTTACATATAATTTTTTTTAAATTTACATGCAGTTTTTTACGTTCGGGTCTGTGAGTTAAAAAACGGTGGCAAGTTCGCGTGTCCGTAATAATTCCAAACGTACCAATAGACAAAGACATAGTGAGAGAGAGAGAGAGAGAGAGAGAGAGAGAGAGAGAGAGAGAGAGAGAGTCGCGATTGCTTCGGAAACGTTTGATCGAACCGATTTGTTCCCAAGTCTCCTTGATTCTTCCTCATTACGTTGCTATGAAAAACAGCAGAACTAAGTCAATATCGTCGTGCTCTCCAATAATGCAGGCGGGACAGGAAAAAAAATTACAGGACAACCGGTCCCGCCTTGAAATACTCAACTTTTCTCAACCTCCTTTCTTCTTTCAACCTTAGAGAAAATCGACTTCGCGCAACTGCCAGATAATATATACGATAATCCTGCTTTTTTCTTCGTCTTCTCTTTATTCCTACTCTCATTTTCCGTACAAATTGTAGTGGTCCTTCACGCAACATTTTCATATTGCAAAATTGTAGGATATTATAATCTCATCTTATGAAACGCTGCTATACTTTTTTGACATACCATTGAATTAATATAGGTATACATTATATATTACAATATATAGAATACGTATACATATATATTTCATCCCTCACCCTTGACTAGAATTTGTTATAATTTTTCGATGCTTCTTGAGGATGAAGAGCTTCGGCAATAAACTCTGAGGGGTGCCTTGTTATTTTTGCCTTCCTGTCAATCAAGGCACCCATTAAGGGGTATGCATAAACTTTAAGTTAAAAAACAGATCGATTTTCAATATTCTTTTTAGCACACAGATAGTACATAGTCTTGACATGTCACCTTTTTTTTGGCAAAATATATATAAACAACGCAAGCATTGTCATTTAATCTCAGGACTGTAGCCTCCGAACGGCTCGGTCGCGTACATGATTTCGGTAACTAGATTCACCTAAAGTGAAAAATGGGAAAATGTTATCTTAATACAACGGTGAAGCTACAAACCCACCCGATACTTTTTCGAAATTTCAAAATTTGCATAAACTCCACTGGTATAAAAAACAATCTCGATTTTCGACGATAAACAACGACTTATACGTTTGTTATTGATAAACGGAGGAACGTATCAAAAAATCATCCGGTCTGTCGATTGAAAATTTTATAAAATGTGTTCAGTCCAAATTTGAAGTGAATCGGACGTTTAGATTTTGAGATACGACGGACGCTCAATTGCAAAGTATACTTTCGAGCTAAACGCAAGAGAAAAAAACGTACTGAATCCACGTTTTCCGTGTACAATTTTCGTATAAATGTTTAGGGTCTGCTCAATGTCCTCGGTGGTTCTTTATAGTTTCGGGTACGGGCAATACGAATAGGACATTTATTCTCGAATGGTTTTTTTTCGTTGTGAACAATTTATTTGTTACTAATTGCGCAACTAAGTTTCCGGTTTTTAAAATTTTTGTTGACCAATAAAAAATGTCGCATCTCAAAAAGTAAAGGCGTTTCAAGTTCCTCGGAAAATTTCTTACAAATAAGAATAAAAATAAAAAAATTCAATTAATGATTTGTTAAAAAATACGGTGTTCGATCATTGGGACGTAGAATATACAGTGTGTCCCAATTATTGAACACTCGAATTCTCCAAGATGGCGTCATTAAACCCATCAAAACATCGAGACACTTAACGTGTGACAGATCGTGTGAATCGGATTTATTCAAACAAAAATTGTAAGTTCCTGAATAATTTATTCTTTTAATAATAACTCTAAGATCGTAAAATATATTTTTTATTTGTATTTTCGTGCAATAAACATAACGAGAAAAGTAAAAAGAGACTATAACCTAAATGTATCCTAAAAATACGAATGTAATTTTCAATATTTTTTGCTCTCCGATATTTCAGGGAGCCAAGCTGCGACAAAATCAAACAAAAACAAAACATAAAAACGAGGAAGCTGAAAATAAAAATAAAATGAAGTTTAAATGAACCAAAAACCTTTCAAAAGAGACTAAAAATATATTTTTGAATTTTTACATGATTAATAAAAGATTATTTAAGTGTTTGATTTTGCTTTTATTTCTTAATATTGTGTCCAAAATAATATTTTCAGAGTGGAAAAAGAATTCTCGAGAGTGTTCAAAAATTGGGACATGCCTGTTCGTAATTAGGGACATAGGCACTTCCAGTGCTCAATAATTGGGACATTCGCATGTTTTACATTGATATTCTTTTTTTTCATTTAAAATCATTTAAAAATAATTTGAAGGGTGAATTTTTCGAAAGTAAAAATATCAAAGTATCATTTAAACACGAAAGCGATGGTTTTTTCTTGATTTTATATTTTTTTCTCCTCAAGTAACCGACGTGCTTCAGCTGCTGTTTTTTTTTAGGTTGAAGCAGAAAAGCAATGCTTCCTGAAAATGCTGTTTATTTGGCACAAACTCTGACATTTTCAAGATTAGAAAAAAGGTCGTTGTGTTGCGATATTTATTTATATTACGACTGGTTATTCTTAACAGATGTCCAAGCTATAAAGACACCCAATTTCAGACCTGTATGCCGACTACACGTGACGCTAGCGCCATCCATGTGTGAAACCCGGGAACTTAGTTGCGCACCCAGTGTAACGACGATTGTGACGCAAAAGTGCATTTGGTAGAAAAAAGTTTGAAATAAAAGATGTTTCTTTTTGAATCGACAATAAAAAATGTATCTTTCATTTTTTTTGCTAGCTCCATTGGCAATAGAAATATGAACATTTTTATGAGAGAGACGGACGATGAGTGAAAGGGACGAAAGGATGAGTGAGAGGTGATGCGATTAATTTTCGTCGCTTATATCTCCATTACTAATGGAGCTAGTTAAAAATTAGGCATGTTTTATTAAAAATGTATATTTATAAAATGTACTCTGTCGTCCCAATTGTTATTCGAACAATTGAATTGTAAGAAAGTGCCTTGGTGTATGGACTACTTGCTTCAGTTAAAATCACAATTAATTTTCGTACCTTCAATCTGCGATTGCTGCACCGTACAACAATCAAACAGCCTGGCGGGACAAAGTCATATCAATGCCCTTATATGAACCATACAATGCAGCGCGCAGCGTAGAGCCATAACGCAACGGGACGTTCTGACCTGTTCTATTTAAATCGTTATAATTCGGTGAATTTTTGGAATTCTTACAAAATCTTTCAACCAAATCAAAGTTAAGAGTCTACGCAATAAGAAAATAAAATAAACGAAAAATCGAGTTTTTGAAATTCCAAGGTTATGCCTACCGCTTAAGGCGTTACCCCCACTTGTAGCGCAAGAAAAGGCCTTTTTCATGAATTTGTTTAAAGAAAACTACAAAACTTTTTTAATCGATCAATATACCATCTTAAAGAACACATCTTGAAGAACTTTCAGTAATTTTTTTATTGAAAAATATTACATTGTTTAGTGGCAAATGGCCGTCAATGAAATAATGTTTTTATATACACGGTTTGCGGTGAACAACATTGCGGCGAAGTGGATCATCTGAAAAAAAAATGCCGATGGATTTAGTCAAATATAAGTATAAACTAGTCTTTAAACGAAGGATTTTAAAAAATAGTCATTTTTCACAAAATGTGGACAGTCAAAGTTAATGGTTCGATTTTAACGAAAAAAAACGGCCGTTTTTTGGCTATAAAACGGCCATTTTTTTCGAAAAAAAAATCGAACGAATAAAGACTACATTTTTATGTATTAAATAAGCCTGCAAAATTTCAAGAAGATCGGTTCATTAGTGTTCGAGTAATCTTGGTCACCGACTTCAGAAATGCCATTTTGAGAACAACGCGTTTGAAGTTTCAATTTCCGGACACAATTTCCGGACACACAACGGATTCTTCTCTTTCAACGCTCATATCTCAGTCAATTTTGTTCGGATCGACTTGAGATTTTCAGGACATATTCTCAGATACTTATACTTAAAAAAAAAAATGCAATAAAAAAAATCGATTTTTTTTTAAATCGCAAGTGGGGGTAACCCCTTGAGGTTTTATTTTTCCAGAGCCCCAATTTTCGAAACCAAGGGGAGACTATTCCTAATTTTCGTCAAAAGTGGACGGCTCAAAAGAATAGAAATCAATTTTGGCACATCCCAATAGATACGCGAGTGGAATTAATTCTAGACACTTTGCATAGCAATTCACTTTTTGTATATTTACGCAGAACATATATATTCTGCTACGCCGAAATGAAACTGTAATGTTTTTATTTCTATTTTATTCTAGTTTAGATTTCTAATCTATCATGTTTCTACTCAAAATTTGCCTCAATAAGCCTATTTTGATGAGAATATGAAATACAAGTAATAATTAAGTAAAAATAATCAAAACATTCGAAAGTAAAACAATTGCAATATATACAGGGTCTTAGGATGGTCGATGCAAAGCCTTAAGGGGGTGATAGGTCACCGCGTTAGGAACACATTTAACCTGGGTTACTTCAGTCCAAAGTCTAAGGATATCGAGTTATCACGGTGAGTATGATTTTTGGAAAATTTCCCAAAATCAATGCGATTTTTTTTTAAATAGCGTTAACGTAAGAGGTATTCTTTTTTTTGACAAGCTTTTACTTATTCACCACGTCCCATTTAGTTAGGTGTGTGGATACAGATGATTGTGTTGGTGTTTGTCGATTGAATACACATTAACCTGAGACGCAAATAAGTTGTCAATTACCTATTATTGTCTGTTTGAAAATTATGAACGAGTTAGTACCCAATTTTGGGAAATTTTCAAAAAATGATACTTACCATGAGAACTCAAAATCCTAGGACTTTGGACTAATATATCACCCCCTTAAGGCTTTGCATCGACCTTACTAACACCCTGTATGTATGTATATATATATATATATATATATATATATATATATATATATATATACATACAAGGTGTCCCAAAAGTAACGTACGCCCTTCTACCATCTGGTAGGAAAACAAATTCTGAGACGAAAAGTCCTCAGTCATTTTTTGATCAGACGCATAGATAATTAATTATGAATTAAAATGAATAGCCAATCAGGTGCACGCTACAGCGGATAGGCAGCATAGAGGGGAGGAATAGGGGAATGCGTTGTAATTGCGTGCGCCTGAAAATGCGTGCGGAGGGAAAATTCC
>OZ023314.1:2566909-2786909 GCA_964007375.1 Ophion obscuratus | reverse complement strand
GATTATTTGAATCGCATTTTAGTACGTTATTGTTTATGAGTTTATTAAATAATATCGATATTCATAGTAATAGTTGTGATTGTGCAAACACGATAACAATGATGGAAAACATATATATGAATATTTATTATTTTTGCAATTTCGCCGTTGTCATGATATTCAGTATAATTATTGGTCATCAGTATCGCGGCTCCTATGATCATGATTATTATTTGTGATATATATATAAATATATACATATTATCAATGGAAACAATCAAAATAAAAACAACAATAATATTACAACAAAAGGATATAATATCACATAATGTTATAACAAATTGATAAAATACTATATAATATTATAATATATACAACAATCACAATATTCGTATCAGTATTATTGTCGTTGATTTATATATGAAATTGTTGTTTGGTAGATTGTTGTTATTAGTTCTTTAATTAACATTAATGTGGATAATTGTACTAATAGTCATAATCGTGCAATGATCATAATAATAAGACAAAAAATCACGCACATACATATATGTCATTATTCATTATTGTTGCAGTTTTACCGTCTTTATTATTTTGAATATAATTATTGATATCACCAGTTTTACTGCTGTTATGATTATTATTATTATTATTGTAATTGTTTGTGTGTATATATATATATATATATATTAGGGTGGCCCTTAATATGGGTAAAAAAAAAATTGATCGCGCCGCCCTCCAAGACGGTTCCAAATAATGAAAAAAAAATCTACGCGAAGCCCCAGTACTGTCCGTTAAGAGGAAGGCGTGCCTGTAAGCATGAACTTAAATTTAAATGTCAATTTTTCTTCATGATTGGAGAAATGTCGATTTTTTAAATCTAGCCTATTTGTCAATTCTTCAACACGATATTTCTGTGGTTTAAATAAAAAATTCGTACTGAACGAAATAGTATCGAAATCTTATGTGTATATTTTTTAAATATCATGTTTTTTCCGACCAATTGGATGACTTGTGCGACTAAATAATTTCTTCGTTTTCAATAAAACGAACAAGCTCGCCCTATGCATTTTTGCATAGGGCATTTTTGCGAAAGTAATTTTCAAATACATTTTTGATCCACAGCACTGGAAGTCTGATCTCAGTGAAATATTAATATGTTTGTATCTCAGCACGCAAGGAATATATCTAACAAAATAAAAAAAAAAAAAACAATTCTGGCCAATCCGGAAGTTCGATGTGAATGGTTTATCGTAAATTTATATCCTTCGTACTTAATAGATTTTTCTGACAAGATGCAAATTTAAAGTTTGATTTTGATGTGATTAAAAGCGTTCGACAGCAGATAAATCGAACTATTGTTCCAAAATAATAGGATGGTAAAACTGAACGCTCATCAAATCTAGTATGGAGGACCTTATTGTTTGATCTGTATATTGAATACCAATATACAATAGCTTTGGAAAGTGAAAAAAAATTGACAAATAAACTAGATTTGTAAAATCAAAATTTCTCCAATCATGAAGAAAAATTGATATTTAATTTTAAGATCATGCTTACAGGCACGCCTTCCTCTGAACGGACACTGCTGGGGCTTCGCGGAGATTTTTTTTTTACCCATATCAAGGGCTACCCTAATATATATATATATATATATATATATATATATATATATATATATATATATATATATATATGTTCGGGTGTACACAAATAGCAGGAGAGTGCATTGAAGGTAAATTCTAGATGCACCTGCATTTTTTATTTTCTCCCTTTCATCGGGGTCCCTCGGCAGTGCAACGTCCAGCGAGTGATTTTTCGCACACGCGATCTACTACACAACAGCAAACGGTACGAAACTCGAGGGTTCCGTATTATATTTTTTCCGTCGTATGTAACGTACCGTACAGGACTCGTGAATCGATCGTCAAGATCTCGCGATGTTTGGACAACCGACGTTTCCGTTTTTTTTCTTTTTCTTTTCTCAAGGTGGTTCTTTATTTCATATCAAATCGTACAGTTTCCTTGAGGAGGTAATGAATATTCTAAATGTACTCGGCAAAAGCGAGGCTCGAAAAAGGAGCGGGCAATAAGATTAGTGTCGATCGATCCGACGCTCGCATGATTCAAGTTTTTTTCTCGTCTGATTTATCCTACTTGGGCTTGAGGAGGTTGGAGCGTTAGTCACAAGCCAAAGTTAAATTTAATAAAAAAAAATACATCTTATTGTTTAGACTATACTATGAGCCTTTACGAATTTTTTCAACTTTTTTCACCACCAAACAGCAGAGATAAAAAATAGTTTATTGTGTGTAATTTACCGTGCGGTTGGATAGGCAAGACTTTGGCACTAAACGGTGTGTAATTTTTTGTTTGTTATTTAGCACCATTTCTAACAACGGATTAACGCAAACTGAACCTTTGTAAACATTCAGAGAAAAAAATCCTCATCTTGCCCATCGTAAACCATGGGCCAATAATCTCGTGACGTAAATATGAATAAGCATAATTATAAATTACTCAACATTTCATTGTGAATTGTATAAAACATTCGTTGTCATAGTTTTTTCATAATGATCATCGATAATGGTAAACTTTTTCAAGTTGGTAGTAACACAAACGTTTTTCCACTTTACGTAATAAAAATATTAAAATGCATAATTTTGCCCTTTAATCATATATTTCAAAAAAATAGCATATACAGAATAAATCTGTACCTCGTATGCATTTTTTGATGTTCATTGAAAAAAAAAATGAATAAATCGTCATTTGACTCAAATGAATCGCTCCAACCTCCTCGATTCCCTTTGTCGCTGTTTTCTTCAATTTATTTTAGCGGAAAATCCAATTTGTGATAATAAAAAATACCAGCAACAACAGTAATAACAAATAATACTGGCAAGAAAATAACGGTGAGGTCGAAATAATTCTAACTACAAAACAAGAATGACATTTAAGTAGTGTTGTTCGTTATTGTTATTTTTTTATCAGAATTATGTTGACGTCGTTGTTATTTCGTTGCTAGTATTATTTGTTAATACTGTTATTTTGTCACTTTTATTATCACGTTATTGGAATAATTGGCTTGAAACTATTATTTCGTTAGTAAAATTATTTGGTCGTTATTTTGTTTTCGTTCTTTGTATTATTTGGTTACGAATGTTATTTTGTTATTGCAGTTATAACGCGTGAAATAATGAACTCGCTCCTGTTATTGCATTCCTACAATTATTTCGTTACCACAATTTTGCAACTATTAGTCTTTTTATTATTCTTTTCGCGCTTGTATCGTTACGTTACTACTGAAAATTTTATTAATGCAATTTTTACGTTATCACTATGATTAAATCGCTGCTATTATTTCGATTGTTGTAACTATTTCGTCACTGTCATAATATTTCTATTACTATTAATTTTTACCGCTGTTAATTTATTACGATTATTTTTCCGCTATTGAAATAATTCTACTGCTACTGGTATTTTGTCTACGTAATTATTTCCTAATTATGACAATCTTGTCACTGCTATTACTTTTTTATATTGTCAATTCGTTGCTGCCCTGATACGTTCAGGCGGGACCGGACTGTGATGCGTAAAAAAAACGACTTTATGCATTTTATCAATTATTTTATCAATTATTTTATCAATTATACAATTATACAATTATACAAATCAAGAATATATGAAAAAATCACAAAATCACAAAACAATTTTATCAATTGTACAATTCAAGAATATATGAAAAAATCGAAATATTGAAAGTTGACCAAGTTACGGACGATTTAGTGAGAGCCGGTAGCGCAACGTTTTACGTATGCCAAAACTTTCAATTGCGCTTTTCTCCACACGACTTTTCTCGACCTGGCTGGAATCACCACTCTAGCTACGATTGTCCGTCTTTCAATTTTGAAAACCGAAATTTCCGTAACTGCAGTAGCTATCGATGCACGTACCCTTTTTTATTCAGTATTATTCAAGCCCCCGAATATAAACAAAAATTCCGCCATAATTGCACTTTTTTCAATACCCACTATTTTCTGATTTTTTTCAAAAAACGGCTAGGTACAACAGGAATTACATTTATACAAGTTGGACCACATTTTTTATGCAGATAGTCTATTATACCTCAATGACATTCTTAATTTTTAATTTTTTAAAATGAAAATTCACACGGAATAAGTTCAATGTATGCTCAATCACAAGTATTATTTTCGAAATACCGAACAAATAATTTAGTACGCAAAAAAAGTCTGAAAAACAATCTTTTTCGGCCCCGCACAGTGGTGTCCTGCCTCAATTTCAAAAACTTCATTGCTGCTATTATTTAGTTGACACAATTATTTCATCATTATGATCGTTTCGTCGTTATGTCTTTTTTTTTGTTGCTGACAATTACTTTAGTCAATATTTATAAAATTGATTTCTATTTCCTTTGGCCCTGGTTAGCCATCAACATGTCATCATGTCGACATAATTATTTCATAATTATAATAATTCTGTCAATACTATTACTTTCTGTCACTGTCAATTTGCTGCTGTCCTAATGACGTTCATTGAAAAATATCATCGCTGCTATTATTTTGTTGATAAACAAATATTTCATTATTATGATAATTTTGTCACTATGTTTTTTTTTTTTTGCTGTCAACTACTTTAGTCAATGCTTTTTAAATTTAATTTTGCTTCCTTTGGCTCCGGTTAGCCATCCACGTGTCATTATTTCGACGTAATTATTTCATTATTGTGCTAATTTTGTCACTACTATTACTTTTTGTCACTGCCAATTTGTTGCTGTTCTACTCACCTTCGTTAAGGGCGGGGTAAAGTATTAAAATTTTTTTCTTCATTTTTTTTTTAATTTTTAATGAATGCATAATATATCAAGAATATTGTGTTAAAATTTCAAGTCGATCGGAGTAAAATTGACGAAGTTATGAGTATTTGAGCGTCTATTGCTCCATGCCGTTCTCTTCTCTTCTGCGTTTTTCAAACCGTTTTTCTGAGACTTGTCATATTTGAAGTCCGTGTGCACGATAACTCAAAATCTACTGGACCAATCGCTTTGAAATTTTGCACAGTACTTCTTCACATAATTCACCAGGTATTGTCGAGAGCTGTTTGTTTTTTTTAATAATTACTAATTTTTCAACAAATTAGGCGATTTTTTTAGCGAAAATCGGGTTTTTGGCTCCGAAGTGCTACGAAAAATCGAAAAAAAAAATCCTCCCGTCATTACCTCGAGAAACATCTCCTTTAACAAATGCATTTTGATTTTTTTGTTTCAATTGATTCTGTTGCGAGTTATGGTGCACACCGCAAAACAACTTTTTTTCGAGGCGCCTCCGGGGTTTAATTTTCACTCGCTCAATTTTGAATATTTTGCAATGCAAATTTAGGAGAATGTTGTTCAAATGTTACTTTATTATATGTAAATTTTTCAATAAACGAACACTATTCGTTACGCCAAAAAAAAATCTTAAAAACATGCCTTTTTTTCACCGAATTAACTTTACCCCGCCGTTAAAAAATATCATCGCTGCTATTATTTTGTCGACACAATTATTTCATCATTATAATAATTTAGTCACTGTTTTTTTTATTGCTGCCAATTACTTTAGTCAACGTTTTTAAAAATTAATTGTGTTTCCTTCGGCCTCGGTTAGCCATCCACATGTCATCGTGTTAATATAATTATTTCATAGTTATAATAATTCTGTCACTACTATTGCTTTTTGCACTGCAAATTAGTTGCTGTCCGAATGACGTTCGTTAAAAAATGTCGTTCCAACTATTATTTCGTTGACACAATTATTTCATCGGTATGATAATTTTGTCATTTTTTACTGCTGTCAATTACCCCGGTAGATTTCTTTGTCAATTTATTTCTGTTTCGGTTTATCGGGGTTAGCCATCCTCGCGATTTCTGTTCTTAATAAAATTATTTCCTCATCGTTCTCAGTGCGTCAGGTTATAATTTTTGGTCCCAAACTTTCGTCATAATAGTTGCAATCTCCATCATTTTTAGGCCCTCACGATTATTCTCTAAAATCTGCGCAATTATTTTACCACTATTGTACTTTGTACCTGTGAATTTTGGTAACCGCCTTCAACGTCTACAAAGCCAAATTCCATTAAATCCAATTACCCCCCCCCCCCCTCTCGCGCTCAATATCACCGGCAATTACCCCAGCCGCAATTGCTCAATAAACTTCAAAAATTGGCCCTTATTTGCTCCCCGTACGGGACACGATTCGCCTGCGCACCCTTTGGCTCGCGCGCGGCCAAACGTGACTTACCTTCTTGTCGCAGGAGCACGAGTTGCTGCAGCACCAGGAGCACGAGCACCGGAAATCGACAAAAATCCATCGCGCCACCGTTCCAATCGTCCCAGCACACGATCCTCGTCCCGACGATATCGGAACCAAATAAAAATTTCCAAAAACCAAAAAATTAACAAAAAAAAAATGTTTAAATCCACGAGTTAAACTTCGAAAGATGTCAAAAAAAAAATGAAAAAAATAAACTTCCAATTGCAGCCGGGTAGAAGAGCCGATCTCGTTGAATCGTCCGTTGCACTGGTTATTGGTAACGACGTCACGTTGTCGCGATATCAATTGAGCCGCGGAACCGGATAGGAGTCTTGAGCCTCGAAGAAACGACTCGCGATGATCGCTACCTCGCAGAGCATTGCGCGATCCGACTAATGCGGTGATCCTGATTAACGTTCCGTACCAACTTTTTCCGCAACGATTGCCTCTTATATTATTTCTCTCTCTCTCTCTCTATCTCTCTTTATCGGAGATTCCCTATCGTTTTTTTCCGCGTCTTTACGCAATTGCGCGATCCGCGAGTTACGGCCACCGCTTCTTTTTAACTCTCCTTGTGATTACATACCCTCTCCTCCCCCTCGGCCCCTCACCCAAGCTGCTCAACCTCTCGGCCAGCCCCGATCGATTATTCGATTATTCACCGACTGGGACGCTCCAGTCTCTCGACGCGATAAAAACCACGAAGGACGATTATAGCCCGCATTTGCCTTCCAAGACACTCGCCGTCCTCTCGACTGTAACAATATTCCTGTTTATATATATATATATATATATATATATATATATATATATATATATATGTATGTATGTATGTATGTATGTATGTATGTATGTATGTATGTATATTTATACACCCCTTAACTCTTGCACACCTTAATTGCTACATCATTGTTATTCTACTGTCAATTAAATTTAACGACTATCCGCCCGAGTCCCTTCTGGTCATATTTTGGTTCACCGCCAATGCAAAAGATCGAGACACATTTATGTCTCCGCGCACCATACCCCCTACGATCCTCACCCTTTTTTTTCTCGAAATTCGTTTTTCTTTATTTTATTTCGCATTTTTCACATTTTATTATCTATTTCCATCGATTGTTTGTAATTTTGTATTGAAATTTTGTACCACTAAACTAAAAAGTTTAGTGGTTCAAAAGAGTTGACTGATTTTATGTGAATTGGGCTAATTTATGAGATAGTTTCTGCAATTTTGCTCAATCTTTGGTAAATTTTTGGATAACTTTTGTGGTGTTTTAATTCGATTATTTCTTGGTTCTCGTTCAATTGTATGTGGGTTTTTATTAAAGTTTTGTTCGATTATAATTAATTATTTTCTCGATTTTTATTCATTTTTTGGACGATTTTGATACCGGCATTTTGCGATATTTGTTTATTTTTTTTCTTGATTTACTTTCAACTTTTGTTCGATTATAATGGATTATTTTGCCGTTTTCATTAACTCTTTTGGTCGCTTTCGATCTCGGCATTTCGCGATTTTTCTTCAATATGGGGTCGACATTTGGTCCATCTTCGTTTTTCTTCGTTTTTCTTTATTTTATTTCGCATTTTTCACATTTTATTATCCATTTCCATCGATTGTCTGTAATTTTGTATTGAAATTTTGTGCCATTTTAGTTTAGTGGTTCAAAAGAGTTGACTTATTTTATGCGAATTGGGCTAATTTATGAAATAGTTTCTGCAATTGTGCTCAATCTTTGGTAAATTTTTGGTTAACTTTTGTGGTGTTTTAATTCGATTATTTCTTGGTTTTCGTTTAATTGTATGTGGATTTTTATTAAAGTTTTGTTTGATTATAAATAATTATTTTCTCGATTTTTATTCATTTTTTGGACGATTTTGATACCGGCATTTTGCGATATTTGTTTATTTTTTTTCTTGATTTTCTTTCAACTTTTGTTCGATTATAATGGATTATTTTGCCGTTTTCATTAACTCTTTTGGTCGCTTTCGATCTCGGCATTTCGCGATTTTTCTTCAATATTGGGTTGACTTTTGGTCCATCTTCGTTCTCTGATGACTTATTTGTTTTTCGATTTTTATCCCATTTTTCTTCGATTTTGATCTTGGCATTTCTCTATTTTTGTTCAATTCTTTATTCAATTGTTTTTTTTATTTCCGGTCTCTTTTCAGTCAATTGTTTTGTGATTTTGTTCGATTTTAGTTCATTTTTTGGTAATTTTTAATTGAATTTTTGTTCTTTAGTAATTCAATTGCATTTCAAGAGTTCTTCAATTTTTAGTAATTTTTTTAGCTGTTTCAAAAAGTAGTTTTTGCTTTGCTCAATTTTTGGTTGATTCTTCATTCATTTTCGCGCTACTGCAATTCAATTATTTCAGATTTTTTTCTTCGATTTTGATTATTTTCTTCCCGTAACTTATCTTTAATTTTTTCTCGACTGTCATCATATACTTATTTCACTTTTATTCGACTTTCGTTAAATAATTTCTCAATTACCCTTCGGCATTCACTTTTTTTCAAATTTAGTTTGTGTTCGACGAATTTTTTCGATTTTATGTGCGGTTTTTTTCTTCATTTTCGCGACGGAATTACAGGCATTTCTTCTACCAAATTGTCGCCTACCATCACCTTCTCTCTTGTTCGTATATCCCCCGAAGACGGATCTCCCCAAAGTGCTGAGTTCGCAAAATTCTTGAGACGCGATTTGAGACCCCCGCGTGTGGGGGTGTGCACGTGCGCGCGCGTGTGTGTGTTTTTTACATAGGCACGATTGGGGTCAATCCTTTGCACTCGATTATTTCACGGTGCGTCTCCGCCGGACGCTGCCGCTTATTTAACGCACAAGCGACGATAGCGGACTGCAGGGATGGAGAATTTCGAATGCAACTTGTTGCAACACCGCAGGGTGCGAAGCGCGAACTGGGTCGCTTAACGGCTCGGAAAACTGCTGTTACTCGCCTCTGTATTTGTGTATGCATATGTATCGATGCATTCATACATATTGTCAATAATTGTTCCATGTTTATTTCTTGTTTTTCGATTTTTGGTAATCGATCTTTTGTAATTTTTATTGAATTTTCGTGCTATTACAGTTTAATTGCATTTCGAGAGTTGTCCAACTTTCAGTCGATTTTTCGTTCATTTTTCAACAAGTCGTTTCTGGACTTTGATCAATTTTTGGTTGATTCTTAGTTGATATTTGTGTTATTTAAATTTAATTATTTCTTGATTTATGTTCAATCGTTTGGTGATTCTCATTGAAGCTGTGTTCGATTATAATTAATTATTTTTCGATTTTTATTAATTCTTTCCCCGTAATTAATCTTTGATGAAATATATATATATATATATACAGGGTGTATATATATATATATATATATATATATATATATATATATATATATATACAGGGTGAATTGCCACTATTGGAGATCCCTTGATGAGCATATAGTGTATGTAATAGCGAGCAAAACGCTTTTTTTTCAAATGTGGTGCGACAAAAATTGACCGAGATATGCCCGTGCTGAGCCCGATGCTGAGTAAACGATGACACTGTAGTGGCGAGCGCGCGATTTTTTTTTCGTCGAGTATTAAATAATAAAAAAATATTCTCGAATCATATTATCGATTCGCAACGCAAGTACCTGTGTTCGTTATTGTTTAACGAAAAAAAAATGTTGACAATAAAATGCACTCCTCCGTAGGTGGATTGGAAGCTGCGTTCGATCCGGCCCGCCCGTTCCGCTCGTGAGCAACTACTGTGGTATTTTTTACTACTTGGACTTTTAACGCGAATATTTCGGCCGATTTTTGTCGCACGACATTTAAAAAAAAAACGTTTTGCTCCCAATGACACACTCTCTATGCTTACATTAGGGAATTCCAATACTTGTGATACGCCCCGCATATATATATATATATATACGCATATTCATTTATTTATTTACTTATTTATTTATTCATTTATTGATTTTTCTATTTATTTATTTATTTATTTTATTTGTCTAATTTATATTTTTATACGCGTGCCGCCCTGAATGGAACGAATCGTCGAATTAATCGATACGTGCGTCCCACGTGAGATCGACACGTTCGCGGCGGAGATGCACGTGTGAATTTCCAGTGCGGCTTGAACTGTCACGTGCTGTGTCTTCGATTCTTCATCCTTCACTCATCGAACACTTCAATACACAGAGCCGAGAGTCTTCGGTAGCGAAGCGATGCAATTATTGACGCGTTTGCAATTGTGTTTGCTTTTTTGTTTAAAAAATAATGCATTTTCCAATATACTTATTAATATAATGGTGGAAATTATATAATATTTATTAATAAGTCTAATGAAAATATATTATTCTATCTTAATTAGAAAAATATTAAGATTTAATATTCAGCGGAATGCGTTCTGTTGGAAAGTGGCTGTCTGAGGCCAAGTACTGGAGTGACAGTTGTATCCATTTTCCGCTCCGATATATTCACATTCATATATTTATTTTTATATATTTTTTTGCTATTTATTTATTTGGGGACATGTTGGTTAGGTTGCGTTTGCTCCGCTGTATTTACTGAGATTTGTGTACGCCGATGTATATACTCTGATATATTCACCCAAAATATATTTATTGCTGACGATTTATTTCTGTATATTTTCTCCACTACATTGACTCTGATATATTTACGTCAAAATATTTTCTTCATTGGCCTCGTTATATTTTTATCGTCATATTTCCTACGACACATTTATTGCTATATATTTACCCGGTTATATTTGCCTTGATATATTATTTGAGATATAGTCGCTTTGATATATTAATAATAATATATTTATTTCGATATATAATATATGCCCTATTTACTTCAATATATTTCCTTCGATATATCCACTCGAATATACGTACTCCGATAAAGTTTCTCTGATATTTTTTATTCTTCGATATATTTACTGTGAAATATTGACTTCGATATATCCACAGTCCATTAACCAGATATATCCAGCTGATATATCTGCCTCGAATCACCTGCTTCCCCGTATGCGTTCTTCGATATATCAACGAAAATATATCACCCCTATTTGTTTTTGCTACGATATATTAACCCTCGCTTAATATATTTACTCCCACGTATTTTTGCTCCGATATATTTGCCTCGATATATTTGTTCCAATATTTTTGCCCGGTTATATTTCCCTTGATATATTCCCTGAAGTGCAACTGCTCAAATATATTTATAATATTGTAATATAATCATTATAATATATATTTTATATCATGTTTACTTTCGTATGGTTTTTTTATTGATCTACTGAAATATACGTACTCCAATATATATATTGTATTCTTCTATATATTCACGCCGATATATTTCGTTCAACATATCTCCCGCGACACACGTGCTTCCCGTATATATTCTTCGATAAATGAATAGAAATATGCATATATTTTTTCATATATATATATATATATATATATATATATATATATATATATATATATTAATATTTTATATATTAATATTTTTATTTGTTTTATATTTTATTAATATTATTTATTTTATATATTAAATTATATTAATATTAATAAAATATATATATTAATATTTTTTTATATACCTATATACTATATACCCTATATATTTTTGCTACGATATATTAACACTCCCTCAATATATTTACTTCCCCATATATTTTCGTCGCTTTATATATATATATTACATACATATATATGCACTTTACTGCCTCGCTCTATTTCACTCAAATAATTCACAACATTTTTTCACCGGCGCACTTTACCGATTATCCACCAGCACCGAGAACGCGACGCAGCGAAGTCACAACATTCCTCGCACGTCCCACGATTCTCCAAACCCGGATGCTTTATTTCCCAACGTATTTATTATCGCACAACGGTCCGCCACCTCTCTCATAATTTTCGGAAAATCATTTTCTCAAAAATCCTTCGAATAAAAAAAAACAAAAACAAATCGATTTTTTCCTCTTCGAATCGCGAACTTGCAACTCAATCGATCGCGATCCTTTTTTCTCGCTCAATCGCGCGATATTCACGTTAGCGAAAAAATTATGTAAAAGTGACGAATGTGTGTTTGTTTGTGTTTAATTTTTGTTATTCGAGTATCGACACTAAACAATCGTCGGCGGCACGCTGAACAATTTGATCACACGTTGATCGTGTTGTTATTGGCGCGAGCGGCCGATGCCGACTACGAGTTCTGAGGTCGTCGTGTTTTACGGTTACCTCGGTTAACACCTGGGCGCACGCGCTTACGAGCTTTTACTCGCTCGTGACACACGCGGCCGCCCCTCTACTTCACTCGCTGATGGGATCCATGTATCCACACACGTAACTCTTTTGAGAACTTTGGTAAAGTGGTAATCGAACGGCCATTTATTTTAAAAAATCCCCCCGAAAAATATCATTGTTTGTATAGCTTTAAAACAAAAATCGAATTACCTTAAAAATAAACATGTTTTATTTCAATTCGAACAAAGATAATATTAATTTTTTTTGATCAATCAAATGTACAAAAGAAGTGTAATAACTTTTTTATAAAATAGTCAAGCAAATTTACGAGATACGTCGCACCCAAAATTGTAAAACTTTTGGATTGCGATTTTTTACGTGACCTTGAAAAATCATTTCAAGGTCATGATATCATAGGTCGTTGGATTCTTCTGTATATCAGCTACAGCGTCTTAATAAAAAAGAAACATGTTCCCGTTAGAAACACCATTGATGACCTTGAGAACGCAAAAACGATGACCTTGAAAAAAATGAATTTTTCACCACTGCATCAGCCCTTCGAAATAAATCATATTACCTCTCGACATTTTTTTCGTCACTGTAAAGGCAACGGAGATATTTGGGGTGGTCACGTTAAATCGTCCACCCTGTATATATAAAAGACAAAGTCCTGACTGAATGCCTGACTCATCGTCGCCCAACCTAAACCGCTAAATGTAGATACGTGAAATTTGGAGGGCATGTTGATTTTATTATGTAGGCAACATTTAAGAAGGGATTTTTCGAAATTCACCCCTTGATGGGAGAAAAGGGGTGGCAAAGTTTGTATCGAAAATTTTTAAAATCTGGTCGGGTTTACTTGAAATTTGGTATTCGTGCTTTTTGACACAATTGATAAAACGCGCCTTTCAGCGTTTTTTTAGAAATTCTACCCCTGAGGGGTGAAGGGCGAGAAAAGGGGTGGCAAAATTTGTATGGAAAAAAAAATGTGGTCAGAAGATGCACTTGAAACTTTATATGACTGCCCCTTGACACAATTAATGAAATTTCCGCGCTTCTGCAAATTCTTCAGAGGGATTGATTTGCAAAGTAGCAAAGTTTGTATGGTAAAATAAATATCTGGTCAAATTGACTTGAAACTTAGTATTAATGCTCTTCAATACAAGTCTACGCGAGCAAAGCAGTGGGCAAAAAGCTATTATATATATATATATATATATATATATATATATATATATACTATATATATACTATATATGTTATTATGTATAAATAAATTGAAAAACGTAAAATCATTAAAAATATACAGGTTGCTCAAATTATGGGTAAGACATTTTTCGAATTATTGTTTACTTAAACGTAGGGTATTATGTTTTATTTATATATATATATATATATATGTTATTATGTATAAATAAATTGAAAAACGTAAAATCATTAAAAATATACGGGTTGCTCAAATTATGGGTAAGAAATTTTTCGAAATTTGTCGAAAATAAATCGCAGAAAAGATCTATCTCCATATATATATATATATATATATATATATATATATATATATATATATATATATATATATAGAAAAAAAACTGCAACTTCTTTTGCATTTTTTCTCTGGAAGACATCTGCATATATATCCAGAATTGTTTAGTCCTTTTTTTCAACCTTTTTATATGGTAAATACAATTTTGTCCCCGATATATTCGAACCCCCCTTTTTTCTCCAATTTCCTGCGTCGAATTGTTATTCACGATAGACGGAGGCCGGGGGCATGAGAATCGGAGCGAAAATTCAGCGGAAAAATAAGAAACCCGTAACTTTTGCTAGGTAAACCGAACCGTTTTCATGGGTTTTAAAAAGTGATTTATTTTTTATTTTATTTTTTCCAGGAAATGATTTTCGGACTCTTGCACAAAGAGAGCTGCAGTTTTTCGCTGAATTACCTGCGATATTTTCCTTCACCTTGTGTGGGGCTACGGAGAAGGGGCGAAATAAAACCACCACGGACGAGCCTCGGTCGCCACGAATCGGAGCGAGGATCAAGATCAAAGGTGGAGGCAAAGAGAGACAGATTGATAGACAAAGAGAGAGAGCGGGAGAGAGAGAGAGAGAGAGAGAGAGAGAGAGAGAGAGAGAGAGAGAGAGAGAGAGAAATTACGGAAAATAATACGCGATAAAAGAGGTTTGTAAACATATTTGAGTTCGAGAATTATATTCCACAATTATAATATAATAAGCTATATTATAATTACTAAATATATGTAAAGGGTGTCCCGTTTTAATCTTGCACGAGATTTATTTCGAAAAATGCCGCTCCGATCAAGCAGGGTGGGTTGGGGACGATAGAAACACCGGTAAAATGAAACAAGTTGAATAACTCGAAGACGATTAGTGACAGCAGCCCGGCCCCAAGTGGGGAATCGACTGCTTTGCGAATCGCAAACCGTCCCTCAATGCGCGACGCCTCCCGAGCGCGTCGGACATTTTTGTGTGGGTGCATCGCTTTTTCGACGTAACATATTTTATACTCTACATAAATCCGAGTATCTGATATAAGTTACTCACGCGTGTAAACAATTCTAAAGATTCCGCAAGGACAATAAAAACAAGGGGGTCACTGAATGTTCGAGCAAAGTATTAAGGGAGACTTTGTCCTTTGTGCCCGGCGGGAGATGTTAGCGACTCGACATGAGCAGCTAGAAGAAGAGGAGGGATGCCTCTGTGGACCAGGCATTGCCGATTAGCGGTAATTATAAACACATTTGTGTAAACACATTACGAAACTTTAAACGCGTTTTTCTCGAAAACACGTTTTTAAAAATGGCTGACATTCTCCTGACCGCTGTAATTAACATATCGACCTGAAATTTGGAGAGCATACTCAGAAAATACGTCTTCACGGAATGACGGATCGTTTTTTCGATAGATACATTTTTGCATTTATTATTTATCATTTTATGCGAAAAAAACGCGAAAATTCGATTTTTCTTTTAATTGCCGCCATTTTCCGAAATTTGTACTAAACGAAAAACCCATCCGTCATTCCATGACCAAAGGGTCACAGATTGATAATATGCTTTGAATTTGTGTTTCAGATCGACAAAGAGGGGGCAGTGATGTCAGCCGTTTACCCCCCGCGATTCGAGGACCTGTTTTCGCGGAGCTGCAACGGCCGCCATTTTGGTTTTTTTTTCGAAAAAAAATTTTTTTAACGTACTGTATATCATGAATAAAAGCAAGAAAAAACCGCACTCAAAAAGCTTTACTTGTTTCCTTTTAAAAAAATTAAATGTAAGCACCTGAAATATGGCACTCCAAGGACAAAGTCTCCCTTAATAAAACTTGGAAAAATCTGACTAGCAGAATAATTTTGATAGCCGCGACTTGTTAGAGAAAATATCGAAATCGACGAAATTTGCGCAAAACTTTTTATTCTCAGGATTGAAAAAAATGTGTTAAAAAGAAAAACACTTTAACGCGCAATAAAATTTAGTTCAAAAGACTTTTTCAACGGCTTTCTTAATTCACTTAGAAGAGATTTTCATACTGAAGAAAATAAACTTTGGTTTGATTCAATAGGTCGTTTAGTTTGTTTTCCTATCACGCCCGCCAATTTAGAAAAATCGTGAAAATGAAAACTGGAAAAAACACGTTTCAAAGTTTGCAATAGGAGGAAATATCAATATCAAATATCAATCGCTTCTTTGCTTTTGGCCTTGTATCTTCGAAAATATTTACAATTGGCCTCCACAACTTCGCAAATTTATTCTTGGATAATTTATCTATCGATTTAAGCAATAAAAAAAAATGATTTTCCGGTCTTAAAGGAAAGATTTCTTCACCATTTTTGAGACTAAGAGTATCTTTCGTTACTGTTTTAGCTGTAACATGGTATTTTGTTTTATTAATCTTTGAAAATGGCGCATTTATGGCACGATCTTCTGAATTGCACTTTAGAAACTGGCGTGACGTATAGCTAAAAAATTAATCGACCGAATCCGATGAAATTTGTTATAAATCTTCTTAACCTTATTGTCTAAAACATGAACGTAAATGTTTTATGAAAATAAAAAAAAGTCTTTTTTTTTATCTCAAAGTGTAGCCATTTTTTTCGGAGAATTCAATCTTTTGGTTTGAAAGCATACCCTTTCATCGATTTTCAACATTTCTCACTTTTTTTGTACCGTATTCTGCGTATGAGTGTCAATCAAAGAAAAAGCTCCGTTGATTTTTTTTTTAATTAACCCCGTCGACGCCACGTGACACGCCGCCTCACCACATCCAACGCAACCCGTTTAGAAGACCGCGTCGTACCTCTGCCATTTTTAAACATTAATTTAAAAAATACCAGTAAACAGCCAAAAGTAGTAATAAAACATACCCGACGTTTAACAAATGGTGAAAAAATGGTTCGTTTGAAAAAAAATCATGAAAGTCAACCATTTTTTCCTCACCTCAAGGTATCTCCCCCCCTTAAAGCTCGACGGCTCGATATGTTGGGGTGCATAACAAACAGGCACCTTGCAATTTATATGCATATTTGCATCCATCCATGTGCGTGTCTAAATATATATATATATATTGCGATTTGGCATGTTTTACGTGCAGTATACGTCGAGCCAATTTGTGCTCAATTTGTCGAATGGAGAATAAAAATCGCGCAGCAGGATTCACTAAGCGTAACGGTAGAATTTGCGGTTGTATCGTTCTTCCAGCAACTTCTCGAATGCTTCCAATCAAATGGATTGGTGATATTGGTAAAATCATTATTTGTCTTTCCTTAGTACACATAACTTGAACTTAACGTCTTCCTGAAGTAAAAGTTAGTAATTCGTTTAGTTAGTAGCTCCTTATTTTACAGTACGAAAGACTTCTCTCTCTCGCTCACGTTCCCATTAGAAATATATAAATTTCAAATCGATTTATACTTTTATTACTTCTTGAAATATTTATCATTATTATTATTATTAGTATTATTCGTATAATAGTCAAGACATAAACGTTCATTGTTATTATTATTATTATTGTAATGATTATTGTCATCATGCTTATGATGATTATTATGATTATAGACAAGACAAAAACCTTTTTCATTATTATTATTATTGTAATTATCATTATCATCGTAATTATTTTTATCATACTGCTGTTATTACTATACTATGATTGTAACTTTTTAATTTTATTTTGTTATTGATCTAACTTTTTTCAATCTTTATTTTCAATTGATTGTATACGTATCATTTGGGCAGAGATTTGAAAGAATTGAAATTTGAAGGTTTTACTCGGTGCGTGTCAATCCTTTAATTCACGTAGTTTTCTAGGTTAAATTGTTTTTGGGTAAAATTGTCTAGATTTCGTGCAACGGGGCGGCGTTGGAAGACCGCGAGGGATGGATCAGAGATACGACGGCGGAATAACTCTCCCCGGATGGGACGAAGGGTCGCTAGGGCGGTCGCGGGGCGCGTGGTCGTGTCCAGAATAACAAGCGATCGCTGCATTATGATGACAATTGCCATTATAACAATGAGCACAAAATGATAATCATTATAATGAACGTTTTTGTCTTGTCTGTAATAATAACAATTCGGTCGTCTTTGTCTTGTCATAATGAAGCATGATGATGATAGTGATGATAATGATAACAATAATAGTAATTATAAACGTTTTTCCTTGTCCATAATGATAATGGAAATAATACTAATAATAATAATAATGATGATGATGATGACGATGACGATGACGATGACGATGACGATGACGATGACGATGACGATTACCATTACGATTACGATTACGATTGCGATTACGATTACGATTACGATTACGATTGCGATTGCGATTGCGATTGCGATTGCGATTCCGATTCCGATTACGATTACGATTACGATTACGATTGCGATTGCGATTGCGATTGCGATTGCGATTGCGATTGCGATTACGATGACGATGACGATTACGATTACGATTACGATTACGATTACGATTACTATTACGATGACGATGACGATAACGATGACGATGACGATGACGATGACGATGACGATGACGATGACGATGACGATGACGATGGCAATGACGATGACGATGACGATTACGATTGCGATGGATATCAGTATAACCATGAGCACAATAATGATAATCATTATAATCAACGTTTTCGTATTGTCTGTAATAATAACAATTCGTCGTATTTGTCTTGTCATAATGAAGCATGATGATGACAATGAACGGGGTTCATTGGTTTGTTTCGTTGTCGTTTCAGGGTTTTTTTTACGGGGGTTGTGGAAAATCTTCACTCATTCATCCGGAAGGGTCCACACTTCAGGGGGGTGTGGGATTTGTACCTACTAAAAACCACACCCTAAACAAGGTGGTAAAAAGACCCGATCCTGGAGCCACTTTCGCATTACTTCAGGGGGGCAGGCTTTTTGTGCCTGCTGATGATGATGACAATGATAATTATTACTACAATAATAATAATAATGAACGTTTTTGTCTTGTCCATAATCATAGTAATTTATTGGTTTTGTCTTTTCTGTAATAATATTAATAAAAATAACAATGATGATGATGATGATGATGATACAATGATGATGATAATGATGATGATGAAGACGATGATAATGATAAAAATGATGATAATGATGATAATGTTGATGATGATGATGATGACAATGATAATAAATATTGCCAAAAGGAATGAAAGTACCGGACCAGCTTGCAATTTGGTCATAAAATGAAAGGACTCACCACTGCTCAATACCTTTCTATAGTTATAAAGGAAGAGAGAGTGAGAGAGAGGTATTGTGAAGACATGTGTACGTGTTTGACGTCATACGAATCCGGATATTAGCCGTCGCGTGTACCTCGTGACTGCTCACCTCTTTTGCGTACTGTGACGTTATTTCCCTCGAACGGGAGAAGCCCGTCGCACGCCACAAAGGTGCCACCCTCGCTCTCGGCACGTTTATTTATTTGGGTGCCAGTCGTCAAACGACGCGACGAGAGGGAAAGAATGTATGTTTTGAATTGTATCTTTGGGTTTGTTTGGTGGTGTCATATAAATACCACTAAACGTAGTATTTATATGATTTACAACATAAATTCCAATATTATAATGCTCTATTTATTCATATTCTCGTTTATTTGGAACAATGAGAATTGTTCCATATATTTACTACAGCAAATAACTAAACGATATATTTTACATAAACTTAGAGCTTTACGAGTCCGAAGAGGGATGAACCGTACACTTTTAATCCCTCTTCGGACTCCTAGTGATTAAAAGTACTACTTTACTCGATGTCTAGTCGCACTTATAAGCTAGGAAAACATGCTAATGGTATTTAAAATACATTTTTGGCTTCTGTGATTGTTTAAACTGTAAATTTCCAAGTTACCTTGCCTGATGTTGCTTAAAATTTTTAAATTCGAAAAAATCGTTATTTTCGATAACTATTGAAAAATTCTAATTCGAACGCAAAATAAGCGAAATATCAACTTTTACCACTCCTCATATTTTGTTTATTTTGACTCGATAATCCTAAATTCACCGTCAAATATTGGCCCCCCGGATATCGTACTCTTGCCGAAAATCGTACAAAAATGGGTACGTATTAAGGGACCTCTCCTGGATAAACGGCGAGAAAATTCGGGAAATTTATCTCACAAACTCATATTTCGATGGGATCCGGGTTTTTTTTATTCGAAAATATGTCCATTGAGGTATGTTTAGGAATTTTTTAAAATAAATTCTCGTTTGGTTTTTTTCGTTCGCCACGTAGGGGTTTTTCATTCGATTGAACCATTGCTTTTTTGTGCAATGTGTATGCAATCCAAAATCGTTGGAAATTGCGAACGAAAAACGAATGTTAAATCAAAACGGTCGCAATTCCGTCAAAAATGAACGTTTCAAAAAAATCCTACGTGGCAAACGAGAAAAATTATCGAAGAATATTGTATCCAAAGGCCCTAGCCGGGTAAGTAGGGAAAAATTGCCCCCGCATTTTTTCCAGCGAAATTTGGAGGATATTCTGAGGTATAAAAAAAAAATTCTGAAAATTTCATGCCCGTCCATGCCTAACGGTTTCATGCCAAAAACCAAAGTAATGGTTTGAGAAAAATGAATTTTTTTTAAAGATCAAAAAAAAATTCCGGAAACGGTACAGTGGATCGGTTTGATTTTTTTTTTGTACTTATTCCGATCAAACGTGTTACGAAATAAAATTATAGAACATCTTGCGAAAGATTAAGGTTTAAAAAAAATAATGTTTGTTGTTTTATTATTTTTTACTATAATCCACTTGGGGTACAACAGCGAAAATTTTTTCATATAATTTTTGGGCATCTTATTAGATTATATAATTTTTTCAAAATGATCGGTTTGGTACGCCACAGTGAAAAAAAAGAAACACACTTTATTGATATATTTTATTTATATAGATATATAACCAAAATATATCAATAAAGTCTGATATGTGACTAAATGATCGGCTTGGTACGCCACAGTGAAAAAAAAAGGAAACACACTTTATTGATATATTTTAGTTATATAGATATATAACTAAAATATATCAATAAAGTCTGTTTCTTTTTTTTCACTGTGGCGTACCAAACCAATCATTTTGAAAAAATTATATAATCTAATGAGGTGCCCAAAGATTATATGAAAAAAATTTCGTTATTGTACCCCAAGTGGATTATAGTCAAAAAAATAAAACAAGGAACATTTTTTTAAAACCTTAATCTTTCGCAAGACGTTCTATAATTTTATTTCGTAACACGTTTGATCGTAACAAGTGCCAAAAAAAATCGAATCGATCCACTGAAGCGTTTCCGGAATTGTTATTTATTTTTTATTAAAACAAAGTTCATTTTTCCAAAACCATTGCGTTGACGGGGATGAAATTTACAGAAAATTTGTTTCTTTTT
This sequence comes from Ophion obscuratus, assembly GCA_964007375.1. Classification (NCBI taxonomy): domain Eukaryota; kingdom Metazoa; phylum Arthropoda; class Insecta; order Hymenoptera; family Ichneumonidae; genus Ophion; species Ophion obscuratus. The sequence goes on along the minus strand of OZ023314.1, from coordinate 2,765,437 downwards.
TAAACCTCAGAATATGCTCCTAATTTCGCTGGAGAAAATGCGGGGGCAATTTTTCCCTACTTACCCGGCTATGGCCTTTCGACAAAATCGGACAAGTCCTTTTCGAGATACATCTGGCACCGACTTTGAAAACTATGTTTCGAGATAATCGCGTTTGAGTCGCTTCCAGTCGACGAATTTATTTTAAAACATTCCTAAACATACCTCAATGGACATATTTTCCAATAAAAAAAAACCCGAATCCAATTGAAACATGAGTTTTTGAGATAAAAATTCCCGAAGTTTACCTGTTTTTCTTGCCGTTTACTCAGGTACCTTATCAGGTAATTTATTTTAAGGGGCCAGGCCACTTTGGAGCCACGAAAAAAGCTATTTTCGCGATTTTTTTGAGGATTTTATAAAGTATATGAATTGTATATGTTGGGCTTGATAAATAAAGCCTTGAAATACATTTAAAAAAATGTTTAATTCATTTTCATTCATTGTTAAGTACAAAAACTATAGTTTAACGTAACGCCTCAAAAATAGTTGGGCTGGGTAGCTCAATCACAACTCAGCTTGTCTGAAACAAAAAAATCAAAGTCCATAAGATTCAGTATGACACCAGCTACAAAATGACCCTCGGATATGAAGTTTTATCGAAAAATAAAAAAATGGCGGTTTAAAAACGAAAAAAGTATTTAAAAACCGCGTTTAATCAGAGTTTTTCGCAAAAAAAAGAGTAAAAATCAAAATTTCAAGACCATCGAGGGTCATCTTGTTGCGAATCATGTTTACAATATGCGGTTCAAATTTCAAGAGAATCGGTTTATTAGTTTTACAATTAGAGATACGATGGAGCTAGATTTTAAAGACGTTGTTTTGAGAAAAACGCGTTTGAAGTTTATACTATGATCGGCCGAGCGCGCTATACGCTCAGATAGACGAAATGAGGTCCTGACGTTCAGATTTAAAAAAAAAACTACTTAGAGAGCTCGGATGTTCATAAAATTTTGACACAATATTTCTGAATGCATGTATTTTCGAAAACAGTTAAAAAATCATTTTTTTGCAATTTTCAAAGTGGACTGGCCCCTTAAAAAATTCCTAAACATACCTCAATGTACATATTGTCCAATAAATGAATCAGAGATGTATGCGGCCGTGTGGATGAAAAGGGGGTCTTTGAGGATTCGGCTTCGATCCGGCTAGTCAAGGCTATTCCAAAGTCAGCAGTGGAAATAAAGGATGTTTTTACGTTTCGGCCCTCTGGTTTGGGTCCTCTTCAGAAATTTTATTTTTCTGTATATAATATGATACACATTTATTTAACAATAATGTTTGAAAAATGAATAAATATGAACGTTTTTGGTCATAATTCGGTTACATAAGTCTTAAGTCATATAAGTTTTAATTCATTTTGTATAATAATTTTGTTAGTTCCGTTTTGGTTATAATTATGTTAATGTAATGTGAATAATTTCGTCTATTGCGTTATTTATTATTTTTGGTGTGTTAGCATTTGAAATGTATGATGTGTGATCTAAAGGGTTATTCAATTATGGAAAAAATAGAGAGACGAAATGTAAGAAATGACTAACCTCGATGTTGTTGATATTTCAAATTTTTGCTGATATTAGGAAGGTCGTTTCGAAGACCATTATTTATGGGTGTAAATAATGTTAGGTGGGAAAATATTCAATCAATAGCGATGTTATCGTTTATCGGCGATTTTTCATGTCTGTAACGGATAATCTATATATATAAAAGAAAGTGGTGTTAGTTACACCACTTATAACTCAAGAACGGCTGAACGGATTTAGCTGAAAATTGGTGGGGAGGTAGCTTAGAACCAGGAGATGGACATAGGATATTTTTTATCCCGTTCGACCGCGTTTCAATCAAGTCACTATAAAACCTGGTATAACAAAAACAGCCATTATCTCTGCATCTCCAAGTCAGATACGCACATTATTTGCTATCATAATTTCGACATGCTTTCCATCGAACCCATCTAACATGTGGCATAAATACAAGGATAATATGTCAGAAGATATTTTACATCAAAATCGTGTCAGTTCCAGAAATCCCGATCTTGAGATGAATGAAGAGATACATAATCGGGCTTTACTCTTGATCGAAGACATGTGTTACCTTATGTGCGGCAGTTTATTAGTCAGATTAGGAATGCCAGCGCCAAATCGTGAAATGAATGACGCATTTGATCGAGAATTGGAACGGGAACGTGAATATGATCACCAGGAATTAGATTTAGTAGTTCAAAAGAATGTACCACTGTTGAATCCCCAACAAAACCAAGTTTATGATACATTAATGAAGGCAATTGATGATGGAAATGGTGGCTTATATTTCCTGGATGCCCCTGGTGGAACTGGTAAGACATTCCTGATGTCATTAGTTTTAGCGACTGTTCGTGCGAGATCCAACATTGCGCTTGCAGTTGCTTCTTCTGGAATAGCAGCCACATTATTAGAAGGATGCCGTACGGCTCATTCAGCATTAAAATTGCCATTAAATCTTCAAACTATTGAAGAACCAATATGTAATATTTCAAAAAACTCCGCAATGGCCAATGTTTTATCAGCATCGAAAATCATAATATGGGACGAATGCACAATGGCGCATAAACGTGCATTAGAAGCACTCAACCGAACATTGAAAGATCTACGCAATGACTCAAGATGTTTTGGAGGCGCAATGATTTTACTGTCTGGCGATTTCCGCCAAACACTGCCAGTAATTCCAAGATCAACTGCTGCTGACGAAATAAACGCTTGCCTCAAATCATCGAATCTATGGCGCTATGTAAAGAAACTTCAGCTAACAACAAACATGAGAGTTGCATTGCTTAATGATACATCTGCTAAAGATTTCTCTGAGCAATTGCTTACTATCGGTAATGGTCGAGTACCGGTCGACGAATCAAGCGGATTGATTTCTTTTCCTCAGAATTTCTGTAACTTTGTCTCATCGAAAGACGAACTTATCAACAAAGTATTTCCAAACATCATTACTAACTACAAAAATAATGAATGGTTGAGTGAACGAGCAATTTTAGCGGCTAAGAATAAAGATGTAGATGACCTAAACTACATAATTCAGAATGATATCATTGGAACATTGCATTTATTCAAATCAATTGACTGTGTAACAAACGAAGATGAAGCCACCAACTATCCAATTGAATTTTTAAACTCTTTGGATGTGCCTGGCTCACCACCGCACAATTTACGCCTCAAGGTTGGCTCCGTAGTAATTATGCTTCGAAACATAAACCCACCAAAACTTTGCAACGGTACGCGTTTGGTGGTAAGTAAATTGATGAACAATGTGATGTGAGGAAGTTCTCATTCCGAGGATCCCGATGATCCCAACCGATATGCCGTTTCAGTTTAAAAGACTTCAATTTCCGATCCGTCTTGCATTCGCCATGACCATTAACAAATCACAAGGACAATCTTTGAAAGTTTGTGGTCTGAATCTTGAAAATAAATGTTTTTCACATGGGCAATTATATGTGGCATGTTCACGGGTCGGAAGCCCATCTGCGTTGTTTTTATTTGCGCCTGATAATAAAACAAAAAATGTCGTGTATCACAAAGTGCTTAACTGAAGAGTACAACCGATGCACCAAAATACATAAACAATAAAGAATCATTAAAATACTTGATTGTTTATATTTATATTTTTCCTAATAAAAAATTGAATTGAATAAAATCCAAAATCTGCTTATTTATTGCCTCTAAGGCGGAACAGAGTTCGCCGGGTCAGCTAGTTAATTATAAAGCAAAAAGGAGAAAAAGTTGTGTTTTTTTTTGTTTGTTTGTTTAAAGACTATGATAATTACCTATTGAGCTAGTTTTTAAACTTTGTTTTCCCTTCCAAGATGAGCAAAAACTCGAAATTTACAATTTTTTTCCTATATGTCGAGTTGTGTGGTCAACGAAGGTTCGAGAGAAACTGAGAGGTGTGTTTATAGTTTGAAGCTTATTCGAGTCTCTGTACGGTGAATCGGGGAAGAAAGATCATTTAGGCAGTGACGTGTCAAGGAAAATAAAATAGATGTGTCAAGATAGGAATATTTAAGATTGGTGATAATGTCTTTAAAACAAAGTTAATTTATCGTGTCAGTGTATTAAATTAGTTTACAGTGTCAATAATTTTAAGGGCGGGGTAAAGTTAATTCGGCGAAAAAAAGGCATGTTTTTAGGATTTTTTTTTGGCGTAACGAATAGTGTTCGTTTATTGAAAAATTTACATATAATAAAGTAACATTTGAACAACATTCTCCTAAATTTGCATTGCAAAATATTCAAAATTGAGCGAGTGAAAATTAAACCCCGGAGGCGCCTCGAAAAAAAGTTGGTTTGCGGTGTGCACCATAACTCGCAACAGAATTATCTGAAACAAAAAAATCAAAATGCATTTGTCGAAGGAGATGTTTCTCGAGGTAATGACGGGAGGATCTTTTTTTTTCGATTTTTCGATTTTTCGTAGCACTTGGGAGCCAAAAACCCGATTTTCGCTAAAAAAATCGGCTAATTTGTTGTTGAAAAATTAGTAATGATTAAAAAAAAAACAAAAAAGCTCTCGACAATACCTCGTGAGTTATGTGAAGAAGTACTGTGCAAAATTTCAAAGCGATTGGTCCAGTAGATTTTGAATTATCGTGCACACGGACTTCAAATATGACAAGTCTCAGAAAAACGGTTTGAAAAACGCAGAAGAGTTTGGTCGCTTAGCGCTCATTGCACATAAGTTTGAGAACACTTCTCGATTGCATAAAAATCTGAGAAAATTCATGCATACTAAAGGTACTCAAAAGATTAATTTTGCATAATAATAATTCCAAAATGTTATTAACAAAATGATGAAAAAAAAAAATTAGTCAACGAATTTCCCCGCAACCCAATTTTTTTCGTGATTCGTTCATTTTTCTGAATACGTATGAATTTTTTCAGATTTTTCAATTATCTTCGAATTTTTAGAAATTCAAAATAAAACTCGATAATTTTCTTATACTCACTCAAAGTCGTCGATGCCAGGTCCGTAGAGCAAAAGGCTTCCATCAAGATGATCGAGAGCATCTTTTTGCGTTTGTCTACGCAAAACTCTTTCTTCTTTACTGTCGTGCGCCGCTTGCTCCTCTGCTCTACTAATTCGTAAATCGTCAACTTGTTGGGCCCATTCGTGAGTACTGATGTACAGACTAATGTGTATACTAATATACACCATGCCTCGAATATACATAACGGGACCGGAACAGGCCCGTTTATCAAGAAATTTATTCGGGGTCGAAAATTACAATAGCGCGCCGCGCAGCTGCCACCCAGGTATAAAACCCGGCATGGAGCAATAGACGTTCAAATACTCATAACTTCGTCAATTTTACTCCGATCGACTTGAAATTTTAACACAATATTCTTGATATATTATGCATTCATTTAAAAAATTTTTAAAAATGAAAAAAAAATTTTTAATACTTTACCCCGCCCTTAAAGAACATATCTTGAAGAACATTCGGTAATTTTTTTATTGAAAAATATTACATTGTTTAGTGGCAAATGGCCGTAAATGAAATAATGTCTTTATATACAGGGTTTGCGGTGACCAACATTGCGGCGAAGTGGATCATCTGAAAAAAAAATGCGGATGCATTTAGTCAAATATAAGTATAAACTAGTCTTTGATCGAAGGATTTTAAAAAATATTCATTTTTCACAAAATGGCGGACAGTCAAAGTTAATGGTTCGATTTTAACGAAAAAAAAAACGGCCGTTTTTTGACTATGAAAGGGCAATTTTTTTTAGAAAAAAAAAATCGAACGATTAAAGACTACATTTTTATGTATTAAATAAGCCTGCAAAATTTCAAGAAGATCGGTTCATTAGTGTTCGAGTAATCTTGGTCACCGACTTCAGAAATGCCATTTTGAGAAAAACGCGTTTAAAGTTTCAATTTCCGGTCGTTTACACAACGGATTCTTCTCTTTCGACGCTCATATCTCAGTCAATTTTGTTCGGATCGACTTGAAATTTTCAGGACATATTCTCAGATACTTCAACTTCAGAAAAATGCAATAAAAAAAAACCGATTTTTTCAAAATCGCAAGTGGGGTGTAACCCCTTAATTCCACTGGAAATTGATGATATTATTTCCATTTATTGGGCGATATGACGTTTTATTTTCCTGCGGAGCCTAAGGGCTCCGCGGAGCACACTTTGAGCATGGTCTGTATAGATAATACGCGCGGGTCACAAAAGCTCGAGTGCCCTAACGTATCCGCGCGAACTAGAGAATTATTCGTGTGCCACGATTGGGTTTTGTCCGCGCGCGTACAGTTTGCGGGAGCGCGAGAGTCATCGATGCTGCAAAGCTTGCCGGGTTGAAGCGAGGATCGTGGAGGGAGGGGCTTGCGCACGGTGAGTTTTACATAATTGATTAAAGACTGTTTGACAAGCCGCGATGACGAGAAACTGCACGTTGTTATTATAAAGCTCGCTGTCGCGTATCACCGCGAGATGCATCGCCCACGCACGGAGCTGCGAAATTCTATACGCGGCCCCATATGCGCGGCACGAACCACTTCCGTTCTCACCCTTCCAAACCCTTCTATACAGTACCTTCCTAGCCCTTCTCGCATCCTAATCCTCCTGCTGTTTCTCATCCACCGCCTTTCCCGGGCACACGAGACTGACATCAGCGAGGCTCTTTCAAATGCTGCCCGAATTTCCCACAAACTCCATCGCGCGAGATTACGTCTCTATAAGCTCTTCTTTTGTGCACTTTATGCTGTTAAATTTTTTCTTTCCTTACCCTGCTTTGTTTTGTTTTGTGTTAATTTTTTTCATGGTTTTCTTCGGCTTATTTCATTTCGCTTTCGTTAATTTCTTCGTCATTTTTTTATAAAATGAAAATAAAATGCAACACATATGCATTTTGTTGCATTTTATTTTGCATTTTATTTTCATTTGCATTTGCATTTTTTCATTTCCATTTATTTTCATTTGCATTTGCATTGCATTTTATATGCATTTTGTTGCATTTTATTTTCTACCTTTGTGTTGCATTTTATTTTCTACCTTTTTCGGTGTTTTATTTTTTTTTTTGTTTAACTTTTTTGGTATTTTATTTACTACTCAATTTTCTCCATTGTCTTCTGTTTCTATTGTGGTGTGTTCATTTCGTTGTTGTCTTATTTTATAATTTCCATTTCGAAGATTTCGTTTTTTTTTTGTAGTGTTTCATTTGCTACTTTACGTTTTTTCTCGCGATTTTGTCCTTTTCATACTCGTCTTCGACTTTTATTGTCGCGTTTTTCCACTTAATTCTTTCACGGTATTCTCTTCTACACTTTTCTTTCTCTCATTTTTTTATGGTAATTTCCCTTTCACCTGATTTTTTGCTCATTTTTTATTCTTTTTTTTTAACTTGCATTTAATCTCCACTGTATCTTTTCTTCGCTATCTTCTTTAGTTTTCTCTACTTATTTCTATACGTTCTTCGTCTTCTTTTCTTATTGTTTTTCTTCTATCTTTCGTTTTTCCCCGATTAAAAAAAAAAAATTCTATTCTTTTTATTCTCAAACGAAAGTTCGATGTGGCAGGCGCGATATGTACTTGTTCGTTTCGCGGAGCGCGACGCAAGCAGGGGAAATCGCTAATCCTAGACACGACACTTGTGAAATGTTATTAGCTCGAGCCGAGGATGCGCAATAATGCATAAGCTGCTGAATATTTTGTGATTCTGGGAGACTGACAATCGCACATGCAAACACACACACACACACACACACACACACACACACACACACACACACACACACACAATTCTCTCTATTTTCCGTTTTTTAAATTTTTCCTTTATCTATAGTAATACGTCTTTTTATTCCTGCAGTAATAATTAATTAAGGAAGGATACCACTGTGACAGCCCGAAAAGGTCGTTTTTCCCGAATTTGTTCGTCCATAAAATCATTTACTTAGGGTTTGGGAAAGACGTATGTTTGTTAAATCCTCTCACTAAATCGTCTGTAACTCGCTCAATTTAGAATATTTCGACTGAAACATTTGTTCACATATTTTTGAATATTGATAATTTAAGAAATGCAAAAAAATAGATTTTTCGCCCATTACAGTGGAGATCAAACGCTTGATTAAAATGGTTAATTAATTTCTTTTGAGAGCCAATTTAATTAGCTTTTTGCTGTATGGAATGTCGCTTGAACTTTCCAGGCATTATTTATCTATATTCATACGTATTTTTATTCCTGCAGTAATAATTAATTAAGGAAGGATACCACTGTGACAGCCCGAAAAGGTCGTTTTTCCCGAATTTGTTCGTCTATAAGATCATTTACTTAGGATTTGGGAAAGAGTTTATTATGCATACATTGATGTTTATTATGCATACATTGAACTCATTTCGTGTAAATTTGCATAAAAAAAATAAACAACATTATTGAGGTATAATAGAGCCTGTGTATAAAAAATGTGGTCCAACCGCGGAATCGATAACTTGATAATGGGTGGTCCGAAAAATAGAAATAAAAAAGTTTTACAATCGATACAAATGTACTTATCGTCACAACTTTTATTTTCTGCAAAATTTTTACTTATATTTCGGAATGTAAAAATTACTAAATTTTAACCAAAAAAACCGTCTGCGTACAGCGATAATTACCGCAGCTACGGATTTTTTTTTAAAATTGAAAATCGGTCAGTTATAGGTAGAGTTTCAATCCCGGTCAGCTCGAGAAAAATCGTATCGAGAAAGACGCGATTGAAAGTTTTGGTATACGTAAATCCTCTCACTCAATCGTCTGTAACTCGCTCAATTTAGAATATTTCGACCGAAACATTTGTTCACATATTTTTTAATATGGATAATTTAAGAAATGCAAAAAAAATAGATTTTTTGCCCGTCACAGTGGAGATCAAACGCTTGATTAAAATGGTTAATTAATCTCGTTTGAGAGCCAATTTAATTAGCTTTTTGCTGTATGGAATGTCGCTTGAACTTTCCAGGCATTATTAAACGGATAATACGATAATTAAGGGAACAAGTACAAATGAAGTTAGTGCGAGTGAAGCGAGGCGCTGAAGATGATGAGGAAGGTGATTTTCGAGACGTCGATTTAGAGAATCGAAGCAGCCGGATGTTCCGATAGCCAACGTGATATAAATATAATGGCTTGAAAATATAATTTCATATAGACGGTGTCTCAAAACGACCTGACATTTTAATTTATTAATAAAACCTATTATTTATTTGAAAAGTACGAATATTTCTATTTTAAAATAAGGTACAAGATGGAGGTTATGTGTGGAACACAATATCCGATTAATGGTTTTGTTGATTTAAGTAGCCACCAACAAGGAAAGTTTGCAAGGTCGATCTCTCCGATTTCGATGAAATTTTGTATGCTTGTGGAATGGGTAAAAATAGGCGACACGTATTTCTTTATATCTGCGAAAAGCGACTTGCATGGGTTGAAACGCACCCTTGAAAATTGGGGTGTTTTTGCGTTTTTCGTCGATAACGTTTCAACGGTACGAGATATGAAAAAAAATTCAAATTGCAACAATGTTTATTTTTTCGTGTACTATACATTGGAGATGAGAACGATAACGTTATCGACGAAAAACGAAAAACACCCCTAATTTCGAGGGTTCATTTCACCGCTTAAAAATCGGGTTCCGCAGATTAAAAAAAAATACGTGTTGCCTATTTTTACCCATTCTACGAGCATGCGAAATTTCATCAAAATCGGAGCGGTCGACCTCGCAACCTTTCCTTGTATGTTCAAAATGGGCCTCATCGCTGAAGATGATTTTCTTCGAAAAATCACCATTGATTTGTTGATGCTCCAATATCCAATTGGCGAATGTACGGCGCTGTAGTGATTTTTTGTAGTGAATTTTCACAATTTCTACGCTGCCAAAAAAAAATTATTTAAATAGGATTTATTTAAATCAAATAGGTTTTTTTCCTTGTCTCACGGCCTTTTTTGTTTCAAAGATATTATTTTTATTTGTTTCAGCTATTCTTTTCAAATATTAAATAAATTCAAATTGAATAAATAAAGATTCGACTTAAATAAATTTTCATTTGCTTACAATGTACGTTGTAAATCTAAGTGCACTATATGCATAACATATTTCATAAATCCAAAATGGAGTAAAACACTCAACTGTGAGTTTTACCACAACGATTGTGCATCGTAATTCGTCATTCCCTGGCCTTCTGAAATTATTTTTTTCGAAGGAAATATTTCACCGAACGAATATGGAATCGAACCTAGCACCTACCCACTCATAGTTGAGCACGCTGCCCCTATGCTACCGAGAGCTTGTAACATCGTGGTTGCAGATATGGCGTAATAGACAAAAGGAATTCCTATAATTATTTGTTGTATCATATAAGCCATATTAATTAGTTAATATCATTGTGATAATTAGATAGTTTTATCGAATAACATACTATAGACTTTTCAAACATAACCTATATATAGTATATAGTATATTCATATTTATATATGTATATTCATATATAGGGGATTTATATATATATATATATATTAGACTGATTCAAAAAAAAAAATTATTTTTTTTTCCTTCGGGATTCTCGTGCTATTGTTGGGCACTAATAAAAGAAAATTTCTCTAAAAAGATGGGCGCGGTCACTCAATTTTTAGAGGTGGCTATCTCGACTTTTTTGTATTTGAATTTTTTTTAACGAACGTATTGCATTTAAGCATAGTCACGGCTTCGGGTTACGGATAAAAATCACATCCAGCAGCTATTTCGTAACAAAAATAAACTCTAACAATTTGAAAAGATTGCAATATTCACAATTCAAATCCAGGTAGATCAATAATGGCGTCTATACTACTCTCTTTATTCATGTAGATTTATTTATACGCATTAACATTTCGCACTTTTTACGAAAAATTAAATTATAAGCTTTTATTCATAAATCATGTATTTACATTTTCAAAATGCTACACTTATATTATCTTCAAACTCATTTATATTTCTTCCCAGCCACTGTGCATAACATCGCGCATCGTGGTGTTGTTTTTTTTTTCAATGTGACTCAATTAAAGACAATGAAGAATTATGTTCGTTAAAAAAAATTCAAATACAAAAAAGTCGAGATAGCCACCTCTAAAAATTGAGTGACCGTGCCCATCTTTTTAGAGAAATTTTCTTTTATTAGTGCCCAACAATAGCACGAGAATCCCGAAGGAAAAAAAAATATTTTTTTTTTTGAATCAGTCTAATATATATATATATATATATATATATATATATATATATATATATATATATATATATTAGACTGATTCAAAAAAAAAATGTTTTTCTGCATTCTCGTGCTATTGTTGGGCACTGATAAAACAAAATTTCTCTAAAAAGATGGGCGCGGTCACTCAATTTTTAGAGGTGGCTATCTAGACTTTTTTGTATTTGAATTTTTTTTAACGAACGTATTGCATTTAAACATAGTCATGGCTTCGGATTACGGATAAAAATCACATCCAGCAGCTGTTTCGTAACAAAAATAAACTCTAACAATTTGAAAAGGGTGCAATATTCACAATTCAAATCCAGGTAGATCAATAATGGCGTCTATACTACTCTCGTTATTCATGTAGATTTATTTATCCGCATTAACATTTCGCACTTTTTACGAAAAATTAAATTATAAGCTTTTATTCATAAATCGTATATTTACATTTTCAAAATGCTACGCTTATATTATCTTCAAACTCATTTACATTTCTTCAAATATGATGAAAATTCAAATACAAAAAAGTCGAGATAGCCACCTCTAAAAATTGAGTGACCGCGCCCATCTTTTTAGAGAAATTTTGTTTTATCAGTGCCCAACAATAGCACGAGAATCCAGAAAAAAATTTTTTTTTTGAATCAGTCTAATATATATATATATATATATATATATATATATATATATATATATATATATATATATATATATATATATATATATATATATATATATATATAAATCCCCTCTTTACCCTCTCTACCTCTACGCCCCTTTGATATGTATGTTGCAACAGACAGACCATTAGTTCAATCAAAAAGAAAAATGGTTTAGTCTACGAAATTTCGTTTTAATTTAAATTTAAAAAAAAATCAAATAGGTACACTTACAAGGAACATCCCTCAGGTGACACCCTACGATTTTGTTAAAATTTGGATATGTTATAAACCACCGAAAAGTAAACGATACGTGTTTTTTTTATCGGCGGAAAACCGGTTTTAAGGGGTGAAACAAACCCTCGAAAATAGGGGTGTTTTTCGTTTTCCGTCAATAAAGTTATCGATCTCATCTCCAATGTATAGTGCACATAAAGACAAACATTATTGCAATTTTAATTTTTTAAATGTCTCGTACCGTTAAAACCTTATCGACGAAAAACGAAAAACATCCCCATTTTTGAGGGTGCGTTTCAGCCCTTAAAACCGTTTTTCCGCCGATAAAAAAAATACGTATCGCTTACGTTTCGGTGCTTTATAACATATCCAAATTTCAACAAAATCGTAGTGTGTCACCTGAGGGATGTTCCTTCTTAGTGGATTCAACTAAATTATTTTTTGAACAGATGAAACTGAATCAAAGATTTATAAAATATCTCGTTATTGGACGATATTAAATAGTTTGTGATTTGAATAAATAAATATATTTAAAGTAAATAATTCCAACAATGGAATGTAATAGGAAAAATTTGATTTCACATAAAATCTAGTTACTTCAATTTTTTTATCGTTTAGACGCGGTAAGTTAATATCAATAGAATTTTTGTCAGTGTATGCGTTGTACGGCCGTATTATTCTCCATGACTAAACGTGAATACTTTCTGTTGCCAGCTGTCAAAGATTAGTACTCTGTGGTTGCCGCAAAAAAAATTTCGCGCAATTAAAAATATCAGGTCTTTTCAAGACACCCTGTATATACGACTATGTACATCTCCGGGTACTCCCGACTGCGCGAGTTTATCCTCGAAGAAGTCTCATTTCTTTGAATTATTCGGATAATATCCTTTCGCCTCGGTGAGAAATCAATGCGTCTGGCTGGCCGATGAATTATTCATAACCCGCGCTGCTGCCAGATGAGAGTCCCAGATGAGAAGATCGAGGATTAATAGCCAAGCGATCGGCCGTACCGCCGATTCGACACATACTTGCCATTGCTCCATTTTTTTACCACCCCCCCCCCCCCCCTGACCTCGCGCTCTTCGCGGGGCTCAGTCCTCGCTTCGTCGTGACGAAGTCGATAATCGATTATCGATAATTGAGCTCTGTGCTTCGCAAATTATTTTTTTTAGTATCATCTATCGTCATGAATAACACGAGATTTCGGGAGGAGTCGAGTCTCCCAATGGTGGGGACCAGGTATCAGTGTCCAAGTTACGTATAACTCGTTAATGACATTTTTAAATTGTTTTTTCGACACGCGATCGGTACTGGCTTGATCGTTTTTTTTTTTTTTTTTTTTTTTTTTTCAAACGAATAAGGGCTGATCTTAGATCTTAGCGAGAGACACGATTAGAAGAGACAGGATTGAAAGACTGAAAACCCAAAAAAACGCAAACAAGCAGAGCCAAATAAACTAACCCAAACAACAAAAACAAAACAATCCGTTTACTCTTCGTTTAGTTTTATGAATATTAGTCACCTTACCAAAACGTCTTTGCTATTCTTGCTTGTTCGAAGATATCGTCGGGGTATGAAAATATATAATGATTGGATTGATGAACCAGTTGATGAATCAATCTTATTGGGGTATTTTTTTAATTTACGTTTTGAACATACTAGCGCTGTTATTACACTTTAATTTTTTTTTATTAATTTTTTTTTATTGTTTGAAAATTCGTCATTTTTTCTTTTGTTTTACTAGTTTATTTGTCATTGAAATTATTGTATTACTCAATTAATCGATTTTTCCATTATTTTGCATATATATATACAGGGTGTCCCATTTTAACCTTACACCTGAATTTTCTCGAAAAATATTGCTCGGACGAACTATTGTGTGGAACAAAACTTCTAGGGATTGAAGGGGGACGTTTAAAAAAAAATTATTTGAGGAGCCGAAATTCAAAATGGCGGCGTTACAAAGGCTGACATGTTTTTTTCAAATACAAACATAACTTTTTTTTATTGCCAAAAAATTTGTCAGCTGAAAACTAAACACTTTTGTTGAAAAAAGTTTTTGATCAAGTTCATAGTTTTCAAGTGAGAACGTTTGATAAAGTTCATAGTTTTCAAGTTCTGGGTAACGCGAATGGTCTGCAACAGACTCAGCCATACAACCTCCTACGCTTTGGCTAACGCAAATGCCGGTGGTAGGGACAATTAGACTAAATGTCTCACGGCAAGCCGCTCAATGTTGTATTTTCGAATGTATGACCACTTGAACAAAAAAAGAATCAAATTTTTTTGTTGAAAATTTTGGTTTTTTGTTTTCAAATTTGGACGATATTTCATAAGAAAATTTTGGAGGAAAATCGATGAAAAATACTTTTTTTCCATTTTAATAGCGTTTGTGCCATTTTCAGGCCCAAAAACGTGTTTCTTTAAATCCTTGACGAACTTTGATCACGATGGGTAGAAAAACACACACAAATCCTGGATACATCTGAAATAATTGAAAATGATGTTCTCACTTGAAAACTATGAGCTTTATCAAAAAAAATTTTCAAGAAAAGTTTTTAGTTTTCAACTGACAAAATTTTTGGCAATAAAAAAAAAGTTGTTTCCGTTTGAAAAAAACATGTCAGCCTTTGTAACGCCGCCATTTTCAATTTTGGCTCCTCAAATAAATTTTCTTCAAACGTCCCCCTTCAATCCCTAGAAGTTTTGTTCTACACAATATTTCGTCCGAGCAATATTTTTCGAGAAAATTCAGGTGTAAGATTAAAATGGGACACCCTGTATATATATATACATCGGGGATCGAATAATTTATTAACTAAATAATCGCCGTGACAAGAAAAATAGTAAAACATAAGAAAAAAAATAAAATTTTGAAAAAGTTAAATAACAGAGAAAAAACAAAATTCAAATTGGACTTTTTCAATGTAAAGGAAAAAAATCAAATTTGCTACACTTTATTGTTGTTTTTTTACCCCGTTATTTAACTTCTTCAAATTGTTTTTAAAGAATACATTGTTTCTTCGATTTTACTATAATTAGTATTATAATAATTGTTTTCCGACATCAAAAAATATTTTCTTACGATTATTTTTTTTTAAAAATGCAATCGGATTTCATCGACTCGGATTTCTCTCTCCTTCTCCTCCTCTCTCGTCAATTACAGCCGAGCTCGACCGTCTTCGATTAGTGAATATATATGGGTCATTCCATGTCAAATCGACAAATTTTTTACCTGACCCCCTTTGATTTCGCTGAAAATTTTCTATCTTTTTCTACCCCCCGAAAGTTATTTTTCAGAATTTTTTCAAATTTTTTTTCCCGACTCAAAAAAAGTTATGAATTTTTTAAAAAAACCGCTCTTTTATTTTTAAATTGCCAGAACTTTTTCAAAAATTGACCGTTTGGGAACTTTTTTTTTTCAAAATTTTTGTTTTGAAATGTAGTTTTCGAAAAAAAATATGAAAAAATTTTCAGAATCCCAGATATATGAAATATTTTAGTTTTTTTGAAAAAACCGTAATTTTCTCAAAGTCCGACCGTTTTTTTTTTGTTTTTTTTTTGCTCTAAAAATACTTCAACTAATTCTGCAATGATCCCCGTTAATCAAAAGATGTGACGACAATCGCTTCTAATTTTTTTTCTTGATTATAAAAAAATTTTTGTTGAATTTTTTCTGATTTTATATAACTTTGTTATGAAATTTTTTTTATTTCCTCGTGAAACCTCAAAAGTTGAAAAATAAAATTTTATTGGAGAATTTCAAGTGATTATCGTCCAAGAAATTGTTATTTAAAAAAAAAAATAATTTTTTTCTCTCATTGACGTTATTTTTTTACTCTTATGGACGTTTTTTTTTGGTACTGAAATATGACAACTTCAAAAATACAATGGGTTTAAAAGTTACCTCCAGTTGATACAATGTGATAATTTAAGAGCTATCGATTGTCGGTAAAAAAGATATCATCTACATTTCATTTAAATAATATGGAGGTTATGTTTTCAGAATAATTACATTGTCGTTGTGTTCATCGTGTCACGTAGACTTACTATTGCTAAATAAAGTACCTGTTAAAGATGATGTTCAGGAAATAATGCAGTGCAGTCCAGTGTCGAGTTTATTAATTACACATGTATTCTTGAGACTTAGGAAACAAACGTATTATACAAAGAAGGTAGAACGATACGATGCGTGCTAATAAATACAAAACCGCGCATCAACGACACACTCAGGGCACACGCGTGCCAACGACGTAAAACAAAATTACGATGCGACGTATAGTGTCGCCATCTCTCGTTGTGCGTCTAGAACATTTGCTTCAACAGTACCTATTATTTATCATAAAGTGCTGTTAATTTATATTTTGTTAACGAGTGATTACAATGCCGAAGTTTTTTGATCGATGTTGCAATCCATTTAATTTGGAGAAGCATAGAAAAAAAATATCCCTGCGAAATTTACCGGAGCATTTAGCAATTCGATACAATTTGTCGACTGATGAGCGAATATGTAGTTCATGTTATAAAAAAATGCTTCAGCCCTCTGTTGACAATACTTCTGATGAAAGTTAAATAAAAGATAATATAATTTGAACACATACAAAAAAATGTTTTTAATTTATTTAAAGATGTTAAGAGACGGTGAATTTATTTAAGAGTATGAAAAGTCCTTTTTTTTTACTTTTTTGAAAAAAAATAACAATTTCTTGGACGATAATCACTTGAAATTCTCCAATAAAATTTTATTTTTCAACTTTTGAGGTTTCACGAGGAAATAAAAAAAATTTCATAACAAAGTTATATAAAAGCAGCAAAAATTCAACAAAAAATTTTTTATAGTCAAGAAAAAAAATTAGAAGCGATTGTCGTCACATCTTTTGATTAACGGGGATCATTGCAGAATTAGTTGAAGTATTTTTAGAGCAAAAAAAAAACAAAAAAAAAACGGTCGGACTTTGAGAAAATTACGGTTTTTTCAAAAAAACTAAAATATTTCATATATCTGGGATTCTGAAAATGTTTTCATATTTTTTTTCGAAAACTACATTTAAAAACAAAAATTTTGAAAAAAAAAAGTTCCCAAACGGTCAATTTTTGAAAAAGTTCTGGCAATTTAAAAATAAAAGAGCGGTTTTTTAAAAAAATTCATAACTTTTTTTGAGTCGGGAAAAAAAATTTGAAAAAATTCTGAAAAATAACTTTCGGGGGGTAGAAAAAGATAGAAAATTTTCAGCGAAATCAAAGGGGGTCAGGTAAAAAATTTGTCGATTTGACATGGAATGACCCATATATGAAAGACCACAAGTCGATATCCAAATCTATCGAGTTCGCTGGCACTGATATAGTTCGTTTGATAGACGGCCCAGAAAGCGAATTGCGCTTTAAGGACGTTTGACCCAGCCATTTTTACATTCTATATTTATACATGAGCGTACGCGAGAGTACGCGATCCTCGCTATTATCTTCGAATTCGTTGGTGCTGGCGGCCGAACAGTTGAGCCGGCATGATTTTCGACTGCTAATATTTATTGATATTTTATTGTTAGAAGGGACGGAGGTGATATACGTGAGAAATAATTTCTTTCGTTCTCGCTCCCTCGGCGAGTAAAAGGACACAAATATCTACATGTGTCAGTCGGTGAGTTTCATGTATCTTTTTTTCTTCCAATTTGCATGGCAATTTTGTACCATTTCATTTGTATATTATTTATTTATACTTTCGTTCAATTTTTTTTACGGTATTAATTTTTGTTCAGTTCATTTTCAACATATTAATTTTTATTTCATCCATCCCTATTTTTGCTTTATTTATTCTTACAGAATTGAATTGCATACAATTGATTTTAAGCACATCAATATTTTTAGTTTATTCGTACGATGTTATTTTTTTATGAATTTATGTTCATTGCACTTATTTTTATCATATTGATTTTCGTGCAATTTTCTTTTGTTCGATTTACTCTGGTTTTATCAATAAAAAAAATCTCATCATTGGCCAAACTGGTGGATCAATTATTTTCGACAGTCTCGTTGTCAGCTTGCGTGCCAGGAATGGTCAGATAAGAAAACCTGCTTGAATTTTAATCGCCGTCTCTTGTCGTCCATCTGACTGATGGACAGTATTTTGTGATGGACTTGTATACGTGAGGGATGCTCGTACGAGATTACGATAGCCGAAGGCGAAGATTGGTCCAGGCGATGTACGGCGAGATGACGAGTGAAGATGAGACGAGAGAAGAAGAAGAAGAAGAAGAGAACGACAAGGGAAGATCGAAGAGAAGCTGTGTGAGACGCTGATATCGGGGTTGGGCTGCGACAGATAGAGTGAACGCTGAACGAACAACTGTACCCGCATGTACCTACGCGTACACCGAGAGATAGAGGACGTCGTATAATGGTCGGTATTACGGGCACTTGGTCACTTTTGTGCAACGCCCGGCATTGTTCCAAGACAAAAGATGGCGAATCCCTCGAGGCCAATTCGACTCTGTCCCATACGCGGAAAACGGGACGAGGTACTCGTGGAATAACCGTGCATTCTTGAGCTTGGAAGGGGAGGCAAAATTAAGCTGACTCCATTCACGTGGCTGGGAGAACGGCAGCCTGGGGGTGTGCGCGAATGCAATGCTCCCTTTACGGTGCGCCACCGGCGATGAGGGGCTGCGTCGCCTCGGCGTGTACATCCTCTCATCCGCCGTTACACTTTTACCGCGCGTAAAACATGGCGTGTACGCGTGATACATCACTGCGATTCATACATCGCGTATACGCGCCTCACGCTGCAGCGCTTCAGACATATTTACAGGGTATCACAAAAATCACGCGAGATCTCTGTGGGATGGATAGATGGCACGATTCTTGAACGAAAAGTCCTCTCGCGTTTTGCTCTCTGACGTGTCCTTGCCGAGATATCGATGTATCCGATAACAGCCAATTCGGCGCGCCCGTTAGGCGTGGCGCGCTGAGTGGGGGGCGCCGCGCCGCCAATGGGGACATGCGCTCCGCCCCTCGCAGTCGTCCCACCGTCACGCGGACATGGTGGGGAGTCAGCGGCCGCCAAGGATTGGTTGTCTTTAATAATTCAATATCTAATGACCCGTGCATCGAAGAGAAAAAGAGAAAAGGACTTTTCTCTTCGGAATCGCAAGACCTATCAACCTTGGAAAGATCTCGAGTGACTTTTGCGATACTACATGTATTCGTCTATCACTCGTACGCGTACGTAACGAACATTGTGTGGAACATGTATCCGTGCAATAGGCATAACCCAGAATACTCAGTTCTCTTTACGTACGCAGACAGAGAGAACCACAGTAACCAAGTATCAGCCCCCTGTGGATCCGACAACCGTGTATTACTCACGCGCCCGCTTTAACGGTGAACTAACAACGAGCTGATAGTCGTTGTGCCATCCTCACTCGCGGTATTCCTTTGTTGTTTCATCCCGTTTCCACCGTAAATTGCACCACTGTGCCTGGTTGTGTGTCTGTACCGCGCAAGCCACATAGCACCGCTATAAGTAACTCCCTCCCCCTCCCCCCCCCCACTCCCCAACCGTAATACGTCCATATGGATTTCGTACTCCATCCCCGTGCAACAATCGTGCGTTTGTGTGTACTTGAACAGAATTCATAATAAACCATGCCGACTGCGATTAAAAGCATCCCCTTTTATAACGCTCGGGTTCCTCGGGGTATCTCTATACCACAAATATAAGGGAGTTCCGCGCTCACGCGTACAAGCCGCACTCCACAAAATTTAGCAAGCGATTCGTTTACATTCGGGCAAACTCTCACAGTTATAAGGCTCGATATCCCAAATGGAAAACTCACCACGATATCACTGTTATCGAGAGTATTCGAATAGTTAAAAAAACGAACGATCGATAAAAGAGCTTGCAAACACACCCTGTCCAAACAACCTCACTTTCTCTCTTGCATGGTCCGACCAAAGCTCAACTGACGAACCGCATTCGTCCCTCAAATTTCCTTCAAACTTTGTTTCATTTCTCGCCGCAAAAATCGAACAAATTTGGAAGAAAAAAGGGAACGAAAACACTCAGCCAGCGTTTCCGCCACAGTCTTTTCACGTATTTTCTTTCTTCCTTGCTTTTCTTGCCCCTTTTATCTGCTAACTCCTCGGTTATGTGTGCTCGGCGAATTGGCCACGAAGTATTGGCAACGAGTGTGCCTGCCCAACACACGCCAAATCGAGAAGCTCTCGCTCTGCTTCGACTCGAGAAACCCGACGGTTCGAGGGCCCTTTCATCTTGTGCATCGAAAGGCAATTTGAAAAATTATGGTGATCTTTTCAAAGAGTTTCACGAATTCGATCTTGAATCGAGCCCTATGTATGCATGTGTCTATATACGTATGCACACACGCACACATACGTGCCCGCGCGTCTGTGTGTGTGCATACGTATATAGGCACACGCATATACAGGGTGATAACGACAAAGTGGCAATGCATTTTCTATATATCCTGCGTGGAGACTTTGCGACTGAAAATTTTTTTTTTCAAATCTTCTTCGAAAAAAATAGCGTATTCTTGTGATGAGGAGTATTTGCCAAAAAAAAATTAAGCATTCTGACAAAAATCAAAATTTTATTTCGATTGCAGGCAGAATAAAGATAATTTTTTAAAATAGGAAGGAATACTCAAAAAAATAGGGCTTTCCATTTTTTGAAAGTGGAATTGACATTCAAATCATTTTGGCGTGTTCGTTAAACAAAAAATGCGGCGACGGAAATATAGATCTTCACAAACCATTCAAACTTGTTATCTGACCTATTTTTGTTCTAAAAATCAATATTCATGGAAATTTTCGGACATCGAATTCCTAGTGGGTCGCCCGATATATGTCTCAGCTCGTGGCTTTGTCGAACACAATCCAGTTACTTCGAAATTCGGTTTAATACGCGACTATCGTGTAGGAATCTTGCGGGGATAGTTGGATCGAGAATATGAGAGTGGGGTGAGATAAAGTGTGTGGGGAGCTCTGCTGACGCTGGCACGTTCGTTTTCTGTATTTAGAAAAAGAGCAGGTATGAGGTGCGGATAAATCAGTCACAGCAAGATCCGTTGCATAATTTTGAATATTTATCATTTTGGATTTCCGAGGATTGGCTTTATACATAATTTCGATGACCTATCGTCCGGCAGTTTTCGCTGACGAGAATCTTATTCGCCATGTTATTTTGGCGATTGTCTCGATTGCGGTACATCGCAAGTAAATGTGGAGCCGGAATTGTGTCCATTTGTTTTACTCGGTACAAAGATGCGATGCATAAAATAAAGTTTAAGGGGGGATTGTCTTTTTTTTCGCAAAATTTACCGCTTTTTGGGAATTTTTTTGTGAAGAAAGTATACAACGGAAAACTTGTGAAACTTGGCATATAGTTTTATTGATCTGTTTACTACATACAAAAAAATGTTTAAACAATTTCATAAAAAAATCCGCCTCCCACCCCCCTCGACGCGCGATGGTCCTTTTTTGATGGTGTGCACGATTACAGCCTTCACGTTCATCCTGCAACAAAAACCCAAAAAGCATTTTACTTTAGGCACATATAGCTATCGTTCGATGAAGGGAAAAAAAATTGACGATTTGGTGACGTTTTGAACTTGAAGTATCGATTTTTCGAAAAAAATTGATCGATTTTTTGTTATAAATAAAAAACTATTAAACGTATTGCTTTTTTGCTTCATCAAACGATAAAAGGATGTCAGCTGAGAATTCTGTCCAAATTTGAAGGCAATCGGTTGAATAGTTTTTGAGAAATCGTGCACACCATCAAAAAAGGACCATCGCGCGTCTAGGGGGGTGGGAGGCGGATTTTTTTATGAAATTGTTTAAAAAATTTTTTGTATGTAGTAAACAGATTAATAAAACTATATGCCAAGTTTCACAAGTTTTCCGTTGTACACTTTCTTCACAAAAAAATTCCCAAAAAGCGGTAAATTTTGCGAAAAAAAAAGACAATCCCTCCTTAACAGCTCGTATGGCTTTTGGACAAAATGGGCCATTTACGCACACATGCGGATATCTCTTTTAAAATTGATGGCCCTTTTGTAGTTCAACGTAGTCTGCAGATGCTCGAGGTTCAAAAAAACAGATTGATTTTCAATTTTTTTTTTCCGACGAGTGCATCGGAAAGACGAGTTCGAGATTTTACACACACAATTAATACATAGTATTGGAAAGTTCTGGTTTTTTTTAGTGAATAATATTGATAAACAATATTCTATTTCAGCTCAACTGAGATGAAAAATTTAAAATGTACTTTTCGTATAATAATAAAACTTTCGTATGACTGGATACTTTTAGAAATTTTGGAAATTACGTGAATGGCAAGATGGACAAAAAAGTTGGTTTTTCTACAAAAAAAACTCTAATAATTTGTAATTAACAAATTAATTGACATATGAAACGATCATCCGGCCATCAGATTAAAGAAATGTTATAAACTATGCTCCGTCCGAATTTAAAGTGAATCGGACGAATAGATTTTCAGATACGACTTATATCGTCTGATGAAAGCTTTCGAGAAAAAGGCAAAGGAAAGGCGGGAAACTCGGGGGGAGAGGAGCGTCGTAATGCAGTGTGCCAGCCCTTCATAAAAATCCTCATAACCCGGTGAATGTTTTTAATTTTTGCAAAATCTCTGCTGCAAACGAAAGTGACGACCGTAGACTATCAAACGGATAAAAAAATTGTATTTTTTTAATTTCCGCTTACGCAAACTCCTTAAATTATTTTTTGCGACAATTATTAAATATTCTTTGCTGCAGATAGAACGAGACGTACGAAAAAACGAGCTCAAAACACACAGAGGAAATAAAAAAGGACGAATGAAGTAGGGTTGCAAATAATGCATTACTTTTTGTAATGCATTAGCGTTTTCATTACTTATTACTTTACATTTTGTAATAAAAAAAAATTCATTACCCATTGCATTACATTCAGTAACGTAAAAAATGTCCATTACTCATTACATTAAATTTTGTAATGTAAAAAATCTTTATTACTTATTAAATTGAAATTTGTAATGTAAAATATTTCCAAAATATTTCCATTACTCATTACATTGGACTTTGTAATGTAAAAAAATTCCATTACCCATTACATTGCAATAGATCGTGAAAATATTTCACATTTTGTAACGTGAAATATTTTTATGACCCATTGCAATGTAATGGGTAGAGGAATTTTTTTAAATTATAAATGTGAAAAATTACAATATAAAAAAATTCCATTACCCATTACAATGTAATGGGCGATGGAATTTTTTACATTACAAAATATAAGGTAACGAGGATTATTATTCGTTTCCCATTAGGGGCAGCGGTTTTTGCACTGCGTCGATCTGACCCGATAAGAAACGAATAATACTCCATATTACCTTGTTATGAGTAATGGAGATTTTTTACAATGCATTAGTAATGTGAACAAATTCCATTACTCACTACTCTAAAATTTTGCAATGTAAAAAATTTCGGTTTATGTATTACATTACACTTTGTAATGTAAAAAAATTCCGTTACCCATTACATTGCATTTTATAATGAAAATGTTTCACGTTAAAAAATGTAATATAATGAGTAATGACATTTCTTACAATACAAAATATAGTGCAATGAGAGATGGACACTTTTTACATTACAAAATCCAATGTACTGAGTAAAGAAAATTGCTTACATTGCAAAATAAAATGTGATGAGTAATATAATTTTTTCACATTACTGAATGTAATGTAGTGGGTAAGGAAATATATTTTAATTGCCCATTAAAAAAGTAACGAATAATCCATCACTTTTTCATTCCAAATTTCGCAACCCTGGAATGAAGTCGCTCATTCACAGGTAACCACCGAAATATGTCGACAAAATACTAAAATGTTTTTTTTTTTATTGCGAATGTTTGCTTATTCGGTGAAATAAACGATTATTAAAATAACCTCGTATTCCATTCGCACAATAAATAATTCGATGGCCCCCAAAGAACGGATTTAGCCATACCAGGTCGTGTTTTTCAGTGTACCAACGTGTGTGACTCGTGACTGCATCAATTGTGCATTTTTCTTTGACGGTTTCCCCAATACAAAAATAATTGTATCAGATTTTTTTGGCTGCATAAAACTTTCCGAATTTTGACAAAATTTCTGTTGCAAACTAAAATTAAGACCCTGGGCTATGAAACAATGTGATAAATAAAATCATATTTAAAAATGTCAAGCTAATTGTTGAGTCAAATTGAATGTCCGTGTATACACGATTGAAAATCCTGAAAATTTAATGTCCGAATAGATCGCCGTACGGTAGGACAAATTTGTAGAAATTCTATTTTGTCCTGTGCCTGAGAATTCAACACAACGTGAATAATCCAGCCTCTTGAATTTCATATGCCCCTCCACGATGCCATGTATTCATTTGTCACGCGTCTCGAATGAACCATATTCTCTTCGGCTGCAACCCGCCACAGATCGTTTCTATTTTTGCGTATACGTTGTCCCTGTAGTCGTGTACCGTTTGTTTGTAATTTATTCATCAAGCGGAGTCTCTTTTCCGATAATTTCAGCTCTTCAAATTCGTCTTTGAACTCGTGCGAGTTTTATCGTAAGTCTTTTCGCTTGTATCTCGTTGGTCTCGAAACCATGTATTATGTATCTAGGTTTTTGTTCATTTATTCATTTTTCGCATCGTTTCGTAGCCTAGAGTTTCAACTTTAATTAACAACAAAATTTTTGTGAAAATTCCAACAAGTGAACAAGTTATGACGATTTTGTGAAGGGTCGAATTGCCCACTGGGCAATCCCACTGCGATTAAGGGGTTACCCCCACTTGCGATTTAAAAAAAATCGATTTTTTTATTGCATTTTTTTGAAGTATAAGTATCTGAGAATATGTCCTGAAAATTTCAAGTCGATCCGAACAAAATTGACTGAGATATGAGCGTTGAAAGAGAAGAATCCGTTGTGTAAACGACCGGAAATTGAAACTTTAAACGCGTTTTTCTCAAAATGGCATTTCTGAAGTCGGTGACCAAGATTACTCGAACACTAATGAACCGATCTTCTTGAAATTTTGCAGGCTTATTTAATACATAAAAATGTAGTCTTTAATCGTTCGATTTTTTTCGTTAAAATCAAACCATTAACTTTGACTGTCCGCCATTTTGTGTAAAATGTATATTTTTTAAAATCCTTCGATTAAAGACTAGTTTATACTTATATTTGACTAAATCCATCCGCATTTTTTATTCAGATGATCCATTTCGCCGCAATGTTGGTCACCGCAAACCGTGTATATAAAAACATTATTTCATTGACGGCCATTTGCCACTAAACAATGTAATATTTTTCAATAAAAAAATTACTGAAAGTTCTTCAAGATGTGTTCTTTAAGATGGTATATTGATCGATTAAATTTTTTTTGTAGTTTTCTTTTTAAAAAATCATGAAAAAGGACTTTTTTGCGCTACAAGTGGGGGTAACGCCTTAACCCTTTATTCATTTGCCTCTCTGGCCAGATCCATTCCTCATCGGGGTATTCTCGTCAAAAGGCCTAAACCGCCGGCGTTTTTTCGGGCTTGATAAAAAAAAAGATATTTTCAGTATTCATTTTTTTAGTCTTTTTGTTGATGTTTCAAGAATTTACAAAAAAGAAAATTATGTAGGAAAATAAAAATGCAAAAAGTTGTAGGCTCTCAAATATGGCCGTGAAAAAAAAGGGTTGGGCGGTTGACACGATTCCAAAGCTCCAATTCATCTCAAACAGAAATAAAACTAATTTTCTTTATCAACAAGAATGTCATTATCCAATTCATTATACAATGGAGAAAGAACGTTTAATGGCGACCGTTTGAAAAATGTTAATTTTTCGCCCTATTTTTTTTAAGTTAATTTTTTTTATTGTGATAATAATTTGGCAATCCCCGAGATAGGGACGGTAGGGGGATATTCACTGAAAGACCATACGAAATTTGAAGTCAATCGGTTGAACATTCGGCCATTCCTGCCGCGTAAAGTGTGCCTCCCACGACTTCGAAATAATGATTTTCTGAAGCTCGTTCTTTCCTGCGAGCAACTCTAGCTTCCTTACAATTAGAAGTTTTCGAAGTTCATAGCTCCAACCGGTTCATCCCATTCTGGTCTCGTTCGTTGGCGTCAATATTGGCAATTTCAGAATTTCCTTTTAAGGCCTCGGACCACAGTAACGGGTATAAAATCATATGCGAATTTAACTATTTTTTTTGGTATGAAAAATTGATTCACCCATAAAATTAATTACACATCCATTTAGTATGAATATCAAGCTGTTAGAAAATATATATATATATTTTTTCGAAATTCCATACTTTGGGAAAATGCAAAAAAAAATCGAATTTTTCAAATTTCTAAACCAGAACACTGCCTCCATAACGCATTATCAGTTTTTCTTGTCGAAAATCGAACTTTTTCTTCTACATCTTGCCATCTTCGTATCGGTCAAACTTCAAAAAATTATTCGATCATACGAAAGTTTGATTATTTTACTGAGGATATATTTTTTTATTTTTTATCCCAGATGAGCCTAGTGGCCAAAATCACCTACACCATGCATCAACGGCGGCAACTTCTTAAAATAATAATATCGTCATTGTTTATCAATTTTTTCCACTGAAAAAAAAACTCAATCTTGGCAAGACTATGTACCAATTGTATGTAAAATGCCAACCTCGTCATCCCAACCCTCTCATCGGAGAAAAAAAAATTGAAAATCGTTTTTTGCGCCTCGAGCTTATGCAGCTGAGCATCACAATTCCAACGACGTTTATTTCATTTTCCATGCTGTCTTTGCACAGGCGTTCGCAACGCCTTGTGTACTACGTGGCCTACACGTCTGCAGCATTATTGATGATGCGCGAGAATCTATCTCCATGGGCCGCATGAATTGATGATGGAATATTGAGTGTACGTATGCGCGCATAACATGCATACGTATATTTCGATAACGAGAATTCTCGTTGACTCGGAATAAGTGTGGCACCAAGAGAGGGAGAGAGAGAGAGAGAGAGAGAGGCTCGTTGAGTCCTAACAGTCAAACCATCCCCAATTTCTGTCTCGTCTATGGTCCGATCTATCCCGTGTCATCGGGAGTTGTCGTCTCGCGGATGCGCGCCTGAATCCTCCAGGTCCGGACCAATTAGTGTTAATCCTCGTTAATCCGCGTCCCTGCAATCTGCATTCCTTTGTCTCTCGATCGCGAACCGTCATTGCGAAGGGTAGATGAGAAAGCCGTATGGATGCACGTCGAGCTTATTCCTTTGGATCGACGTAACCGCCTCTTTCTCTCTCCCTCTCTCTCTCTCTCTCTCTCTCTTTCTCTCTCTCTCTCTCTCTCTCCCTTTCTCTCTCTCTCTCTCTCTCTCTCTCTCTCTCTCTCTCTCTCTCTCTCTTTCTCTCTTGCACGCTCTCGCTTTGGTTACCGTGGCTTTTCCGTCGCCTCAACACACCCAATTTCAATCCGTGCAGAATGTGCCAGAAACTACTGTGACAATAACGATGTTAATTCCGGAGTACATCCGCGGCCTCGATGGATCCTACCTCGAGTACATCAACTCTTTGAGCATTATATTTGTCCACATTTGTGCCTGTAAATACATACGTACACATTCGCAAATATGGGTATATGTGTGTACATATCATAGTTTAACGTAACGCCTCAAAAATAGGTGGGCTAGGTAGCTCCATCACAACTCGGCAACGGCTTGTTTAAAACAAAAAAATCAAAGTTCATTAGATTCAGTATGACACCAGCTACAAAATGATCCTCGGATATAAAGTTTTATCAAAAAATAAAAAAATGGCAGATGAAAAACGAAAAAAGTTTTTTATAAACGCGGTTTTTCGCAAAAAAAGAGTAGAAATAAAAATTTTAAAACCATCGAGGGTCATCTTGTTGCAAATCGTGTTTACAATATGTAATGCAAATTTCGGGAGAATCGGTTTATTCGAAGCTATGAACATTCCGTCGACCGTAGAAGACTTACACTATGGGCCTGGTATCGATGATTCCATGTAAGTTGACAAATTTCACGATTTGTTCATTCCCAAATTTTCAAACGCGTTTTTCTCAAAACCACGTTTTTCAAATCGGTACCCAAATTTTCTCGAAAATCAATGAACCGATTGCCTTGAGGTTTCCCGTGCAGAAATTTTGACCGGGATACCCTATGTCCGATCAAATCCCGATCAGGATTTGTCATGGATTACCCAAAACCGGTATCCCGGTTAGAATCCAACTTGCATCAGTATCGGCATATGTACGAGGACGATGGCATCATTTTGAAAATTTTGGGGTCACGTGTATTTTCTGTATTACTATGGAATTCCTATCTAGGAATTTCTGTCTATAGATTCCTATCTATAAAATTCCTATCCATAGATAGGAATTACATAGTAATACCGAAAATACACGTGATGCCAAAATTTTCAAAATTATGCCATCGTCGTCGTACATATTCCGATACTGATGCAAGTTGGATTCTCACCGGGATACCGGTTTTGGGGAATAAGTCTCTGTTTATACCCACCGACATGTCGGTGGGTATAAACCTGTATTTAAGACAAATTAAAATCAAATTCACAATGATTAGATTAAAATTTACACCACCCGTGAGTTCTTACGTATTTCGAGAGAAAACATTTCGTCGAGGCAAAGAAATTTTTGCAAAAAAAGTTGTGAGTTTCAAATATTACATTATAAATATGAAAAAATCACAAAATGAGTTGTGAATTTCCTCAAGTTGAAGAAAAAAAAATCGAATTCACGATAGTTATATTAAAATTTACACCACAAGTGTAAACGTATTTTGAGAGAAAACATTGTGTTGAGGCAAAGAAATGTTCGCACAAAAAGTTATGTGCAAAAATTTCTTTGCCTCGAGGCAATGTTTTCTCTCAAAATACGTACGAACTCACTTTTGGCGCAAATTTTAATCTAATCATTTTGAATTTGATTTTAATTTGTCTTAAATACGAAAAAATTCACAACTAATTTTGTGAATGTTTTTGTATTTATAATTTCTTGTCAATACATTTGCATTCACAGATTTTGATGTGAATTTTTTTAAATTCACATCAAAATCTCGCGATGAGTGCGATCTGCCATTTGAATCTTTGGACAAATTTTTTTTTATTGATAGTTTAATGCACCAAAACTTTATAAATGTTATTTATTTTTATAATAAATTTAAGATGTCATAATTCCATTTTTGACATTTTATTTCAGCCTGTGTTCACCCGTGATCCTTCCCAGATTCCTAAATGATTCCATGGGGAATCTATTTAGAGTCATTAAAGGATCCGGTTCTGGATCCCTAATGGAATCCAGTTTACGGATCTTACATTTAGTCTTCGAATCTGATCCGATATCGGACTAGATCCCGAATGGGAGCCCGGGATACAAGTCAGAATCCAGCTGTATCCCTGCCAAAATTTCTGCACGGGTTGTTGTGGTTATTCTATACAAAATTATCGAAGACTTGTCATAAGATTTTTTTTTCCGTTACTTAGTTTTTGTTTTATAGGCAAAATAATAAATAATTTTTGGCCGAAAAATCACTATTTATGTTCAAACGTCCGGCATTTTGTCATAAATCGATATTTTCAAAATCAGCTGTGACAAGTACTAGATTATAGTATCTAATTTAATAATCTTTTTGGTTTTTTTAGATGATTTTTTAAAGAAACGCCAGTGGGTACCGTAAACGCAGATTTTTTTACGACGCTCCAAGGATCATACAATATCCTTGTATATTTTTGATATTTTTTAATAAAGAAAATTAAACATCTTTTTGAATGTATATACTTTTAGATAATTAAAACTCCAATCCGAAATTTCAAATAGTTTTCCTTGAAAAAATTCACAATAATTTCATCACACTTAAATAAAAATTTACATCAAATAAGTTCGATGTATATCAAACGTTTTTTTTTACAAATCCCAATAATTCGGAAAAAAAACGTCCTCTTTTCAGCCCGTCACAGTGCCGTTCCCCTCAAGTAAGTGTTAAAAATCGTTTTCCAGACCAGTGATTATGATTAATGCACTAAATGATCGAATCACATACCCATCTTCGTTACCCCCTCCTGCCGAGGCTATTTCTGAATTCTTCCATTTCGCGACACCGTCCCACGTCAATCCGATTCCCATTTTTACCGCTCCGAAACATTTCGTTTTTTTTTTTGTTGCCACCGTATCATTTCCAACCATTGCTTTCAACTATTGTCACTTTCGGGACGTCGGGAAAAAAATTCGCGCGCGCGAGCCCATTTGTATTTGATCGTCCGCAGAAATTTCCAACAGAATTGAAAGAGCCCCGCGGAGCAGACAACGCGGACGTTAAAAATCAGCGGAGTGAAATATTGACGAGCCGATGTTGCGGAGCGATGCGCGGACAAAAAGACCGCCACGGCGCAGATATATCGGGCGATTAAAATAGCGACGAATTTATAAGCCGCGAAATACTCCACGCTGGACAAAGCTACTCTGTCCGTGCGGTAAATATCATCGATGTTATATATTCCCATTTTTATTTTTATTTTATTTCATTGTCTCGAGGATTTTTTTTTCTGGACATGCGTCGAAGGAGTAGAAAATTTTTTTGAGAATTTTTTTGTGAATTTTCGAGGGAGACATCAGATATAATAATGTTAAAAGGGAAACGACAAATAAAGTATAAGAAACCGTGTCACATTAATAATAAATATAAATAATAAGTATAAATGATAAATATACGATAAAATTGAAAATATCGCACGAAAGGCACTGCTGAAAAAGTAATAAATAAACAATTAAGCCGGACGTAACGGGGTGACATTTATTGCCATGCGGTGAAAATGGGCACAAATTATTAAAATCTCGCTACCAGCTTTCTGGTATATGGAGCCAACAAAAAATCGGATAAAATTATTTTTACGTTGAGCAAACCGTCAGAGGGAAATGGATAATTGACGCAGTCACGAATCACGTTGGTACGCTGGAAAAAAATGACTTGGTATGACTAAAGCCGTTATTGGGGGCCGAAAAATTATTTATCAAGCAAATGGAATATTAGGTTATTTTGAGAATTATTTATTTTATCGAATCAGCGAATCTCAGCAATATTTCGGTGGCCACCTGCGAATGGACAACTTCGTTCATCTTTTTTTTTTGTTTGTGTACTTTGAGCTCGTTTTTTCGCAGAAGATAATTTAAGGGGTCTGTGTAATCAGAAATTAAAAAAATGGTTTAATCAGTTTCATAGTTTAGGGTCTCAACTTTCGTTTGCAACGAAAATTTTGGAAAAATTCCAACAATTGACCGGGTTATGTGGATTTTTGTGGAAGGTTGGCCACTGCCCTATGGCAGACAGTTGTCGCATAAGATAATTTAATGGGTCTGTGTAAGCTGAAATTAAGGAAAAAAATTGGTTTACGTAGTTTCATAGTTTTGGGTCTCAACTTTCGTTTGCAACAAAGATTTTGTAAAAATTCAAAAAATTGACCGGATTATGTGGATTTTGTGGCAGGTTGGCCCACTGCTCTACGGCAGACCGCCCTGTTGCAACTTACCCTTCTCTTTCGCCCTTCTCTCAAACACGATGTCTTATGAAACGGTGCAAGTCGTATCTCAAAATCTATTCGTCTGATTCACTTCAAATTTGGACAGAACATACTTTATAACATTTTCCATCGTATGACCAGATGATTTTTTCATATGTCGATCCATTTGTTAATAACAAATTATTAAAGATGTCTTCCTCTCTCGCAAGTCAAACTTTTTGTTCTACAGCTTTCGATTTTCGTAATTTCAAAAATTTCAAAAAAGTACGTACGAAAAATTACATACGAAACTTTTATTATTATACCCAAAGTACATATTTCAATTTTTGTAATTTTTGCTGAACCTAGTTGCCAGGAGCACCTGAAACGATTGGCTATGCAGCAGCAGCGACACTTTCTTTAAGGGGTTACGTTTGGAAGCAAAGGAGAAAGCGTATTTTCTATATTTAAAAAATATAATATATACATTATTTTATTAAAAATGTTGAGTACATAAAAGAGCAATATTTCAACAATATTTTTAAAAGTTTCATCCAAAAAATTGGGAAATTGAGCCGGTGTGACCCAGTTTTCGGAGAACCCCCAAAAAAAAGTCCTCATGGTGATCAGGATAACTCATGATGGCTATATCTGAAATTTAAAAACCATTTTTTTTCTTTTAATAGAAAAGTATAGCTCGTGATTGAACGAAGGATTTTTTAAAATAAATTGCAATTTAAATTTTTGGCAGAATTGTATGCACAATAGTTTAATTTTTGGTACAATTTACACTACGTATAGCCTTGTAAAATTAGTTGTAATCGGGAAAAAAAAATCTTCGTTCAATCACTAGTCAATACTATTTTGAAGAAGTGTGCAACATTTCAATAAGATCGGTGCATTAGTTTTTGAGAAATCGTGTCCACCGACTTAAAAAATAGTGTTTTGAGAAAAATGCGATTACCTGCGTCGCCCCCGGCCGTTCTTTCCCAACGGGCGGAATCCCCAAAGTCCCCTCTCCGAGACTTTTACTCCGATCGACTTAAGGCCTGATATACACTTACAACGATAAAAAATCGATTTCTTTTTTTTCTTTAAACGATAGAACTGTGTATGTAGAATATTTTTCCGAGTTCCAAAACGAATTTCGAAAAACTTCGCGTGAACATCAAACGCGTTTTTTCTCAAAACTGCATTATCGAAATTGGCGTGCAGGATTACTCAAAAACTATTACGCCGATTGAGTTGAAACTTGGTAGAAATATTGATAATATCGGTACTTTCTACTTGACGAGAATTGTTTTTGAAAAATTGGAGAAAAAAACCTTTTTTAATCCACATTTCATAGAAATGTTGCGTGAAATATTGATATTTTGTCATTTGCTTAAGGGGTAAGGCCACTGTAACGGCCCAAAAAAAAAGGTTTTTTCACTAATTTTTTGCTCCCGAAATTGAAGGTATTTGAAAAAAAACTTTTAATGGTGTTATCGGGCATACATTAAACTTTATTATAAAATTTTTTTACAGTAAAAAAAAACAAAATGGCGGTTCCACAGCTATCTTCCCGGGACATGTTTTGCTTCCAGGGCTCCGCGGCACGCAGCACCACTGGTGCACTTTTGAATCTAGAACAAAAAAAAAACCATTAATCTAGAGGGCTATAGCTAGAGAATGTCGATCGGATTTTAAAAAGTATCAATTTTTGTGGATTTGGCGTGCGTTTGAAAAAAAAAATTGATTTTTGACGAAAAAAACGGCAATTTTTTTGTTAATAAAAAATCAATAAATAAAGTTCTTAAAAATTCCGACCGACATTCTCAAGATAATGTAAATGTTCACATCTGGTTAAAATTTCAAGTAAAAAAAAATGAAAATTGTTCGAGTTATGCTGCGTGCCATTTTGAAAAACCATGTTTCGAGAAAAACGCGTTTAAAGTTTTGCGAATAGTTTGGGTTTGTTTGGGTTTGTTTGGGTCGCACAGGACCTTTTTCTTCTTATTCTAGAGGGTTTAAACTATTTTTTAAGCCAATAAAAAAAAATCGATTTTTCAAAAAATTTACAGTGGCCTTACCCCTTAAATATGCATTTTCTTCATTTTAATTACCGTCACATTGAAACTATACATGCTCTAACTGAAAAAATGTTTGACCTTTTTTTGTAAATCAAAGTCTACGGGAAGCTAGACTGCACGCCTTCCCCATTTTAATGATAAATTTATTTAAAAAAATTGTTTCTCATACTTAAAAGTCTTATATTAAAGTATACCTAAACTTTGATAATTGTAGAATAATTATTTCTTAGTTTAAAAAAACCCTCAATATTGCTCATTTTTTTCTCATCCAAATGTATATCCCGCCTTCAACGAACGAAAACTGACAGTCTTTATACTATTTTGTATACTTAAGGGGAGATATACACCTAGATGGTCGAGGTCGAGAATTTAGAAGCTGTAAACGTTCCGTGGACCGTAGAAGACCTACACTATGGGCCTGGTATCGATGCAGTGCAGAATTTCAATCTGTGCAGAATGTGCTAAAAACTACTGTGACAATAACGTTGTTAAGGCCTTACCCCCACTTGTAGCGCAAAAAAAGGCCTTTTTCATAAATTTTTTTAAAGTAAACTACAAAACTTTTTTAATCGATCAATATACCATCTTAAAGAACACATCTTGAAGAACTTTCAGTAATGTTTTTATTGAAAAATATTACATTGTTTAGTGGCAAATGGCCGTCAATGAAAACATGTTTTTATACACACGGTTTGCGGTGACCAACATTGTGGCGAAGTGGATCATCTGAAAAAAAAAATGCGGATGGATTTAGTCAAATATAAGTATAAACTAGTCTTTGATCGAAGGATTTTAAAAAATATTCATTTTTCACAAAATGGCGGACAGTCAAAGTTAATGGTTCGATTTTAACGAAAAAAAACGGCCGTTTTTTGGCTATAAAACGGCAATTTTTTCGAAAAAAAAATCGAACGATTAAAGACTACATTTTTATGTATTAAATAAGCCTGCAAAATTTCAAGAAGATCGGTTCATTAGTGTTCGAGTAATCTTGGTCACCGACTTCAGAAATGCCATTTTGAGAAAAACGCGTTTAAAGTTTCAATCAGCCGGTCGTTTACACAACGGATTCTTCTCTTTCAACGCTCATATCTCAGTCAATTTTGTTCGGATCGACTTGAAATTTTCAGGACATATTCTCAGATACTTATACTTCAAAAAAATGCAATAAAAAAAATCGATTTTTTCAAAATCGCAAGTGGGGGTAACCCCTTAATTCCGGAGTACATCCGCGGCCTCGATGGATCCTGGCTCGAGTACATCAACTCTTTGAGCATTATATTTGTCCACATTTGTGCCTGTAAATACATACGTACACATTCGCAAATATGTATATGTGTGTACATATCATTGTTTAACGTAACGCCTCAAAAATAGATGGGCTAGGTAGCTCCATTTAAATTTTCAAACGCGTTTTTCTCAAAACCACGTTTTTCAAATCGGTACCCAAAATTTCTCGAAAACCAATGAACCGATTGCCTTCAGGTTTTTTTTATGGTTTTTCCTATACACCATTATCTAGTACTTGTCATAGGATTTTCTTCCGTTTCTTAGTTTTTGTTTTATAGGCAAAATAATAACTAATTTTTCGCCCAAAAATCACTATTTATGTTATAACGTCCGCCATTTTGTCATAAATCGATATTTTTAAAATCGGCTATGACAAGTACTAGATTATAGTATCTAATTTAATAATCTTTTTGGTTTTTTCTTTTCAGATGATTTTTAAAGAAACGCCAGTGGGTAGCGTATACGCAGATATTTTACGACGCTCGAAGGATCATACAATATCCTTGTACATTTTCGATATTTTTGAATAAAGAAAATTAAATATATTTTTGAATGTATATACTTTTGGATAATTAAAACCCGAATCCGAAATTTCAAATAGTTTTCCTTGAAAAAATTCACAATGACCCTTTTTCCGCCTCCTGTATTCTCCCCTTAAGTATACTATTAAAGTATACCTAAAGTTTGATAATTTTAGAATAATTACTTCTTAGTTCAAAAAATGCCTCAATATTGCTTATTTTTTTCCCGTCTGAATGTACATCCCGCCTCAAAACTTTGGGAGAATATTCTAGACATATTGTACCATTAGACAATAAAATTTAAAAAAAAATGGATTTTTCGAAATTTTCAAACCCACGTGACGTCTTAAATAATACTAACTTCATTGTTTATAAATATTTTTCAATAAAAAAAACGCATAATTAGCAAGATTATGTACAAAATGTGTGTAAAATCTCGACCTCGTCATCCCAATACTGTAATCAGAGAAAAAAATAGAAAATCGACCTGTTTTTTTTTTTTGGGCGCCAAGCGTATTGCGTCCCTCCCTGTTCCATCCCTCAAACTTTTACCCTCCACCTGGTGAAGCTCTACCCTGCTCCGCAGTCAGGTCCGAGCGGTCACCCATCCGAGTACTGGTTCCGCCAACGCTGCCTGCGGCCATCGAAGGCCAGAGCGTGGAAAAGGAATTCTAAAAAAGAAATTTTTCCTCTAAAGAAACGCTGTGACAAATGATCGTTTTCAAACTCATCTAGATGAGTTTCCCGATACCTCGAGCGCGACCGAAAGAGCGACAAGGAAATTTCACTTCTGCTCTCGCCTCGATCCCGGAGACGAATTTTTTTCTTTTTGACGACCCCGACACGAATAATTTTTCCCGAGGCAGGTGACTCGCAACGATGCACGCTACAGCCGAAAATAAACGATGGTTATCGTTCGCCGTTTCAGCCGATATTTCCATTTCCGCGCACTCCCCTTCGTCTTGTTCAACTTTCGACCTGATTATCAGCGCAAGCTCAACATTTGTAACCGGTGATGATGCAGGTTGCAAATCCGATGAAGCTTCATCGGCTATACAGAGTTCGCATATCGAATCACGGGGTAATCAAATTTGCACGATATACGATTATGTCCAGATGTTATCCAACTCGGTTCCATCGTTGTAGTTTGGAATTAGTGTAAAATTATAAGTTAGAAAAAAACTGTTCTTTACAAATAAAATGTATGTCGGTTTAATGACGATTATAATAATTAGTTAATATTTCTTTAATTACATCGTGTAATAATTATATAATAATTCATTTATTAAATGTCATAAAGATATATATATATATATATCTTTATGACATATATATGTGTGTGTATGTGTATGTATATATATATATATATATATATATATATATATATATATATATATATATTAGGAAGGCCCAAATTTGAGCTCTATTTTTTTTTCCTTTTTTTCACCATCCAATTATCTTCTTGAAAGACAAACAAAAATTGTCGCGAAATCTGCGAGCGGTAAAAAAATATTTATAAGGCGCTCAGCTTCCCGAAAATTCAAGTTTTTATTCATAAATCGATTTTTTTTCATTCATTTCTCAACGATGAATTTTACGCTTTATAATTTTTAAATTAAGCTCGCGAGGGCTCCAGCCGGTCAATGAATATTTAATGGTCGCTCAAGAGCTTCGAAACTTCCAATTGTCGCGTTTTTTTCCTCTTCTCACATAAGTTTAACACTTTGTAAATTTTTCAAAACAATTAATGCTTTTTTTTCTTTAGAAACGGTTCTTTCAAATTTACCTTACACTTCTGACCCGATAAAACGAGGGACCTATAATTTTGTTTACGGACAAGAGCTTGAAAGAATTATTTCATGAGAACGAGGGTTATCATTCTTGGGTTAGTGGTGTGAGGCAGCTTTAAAAAATCTGTTTCTAAAGAAAAACGATTAATTGTTTTAAAAATTGTACAAAGCGTCAAATTTATGAGTGAGATGAGCGAAAAAAATGGCGAAATTTGGAAATTTCGAAGCTCTTGAGCGACCACCAAATATTCATTGACCGGCTAAACTTTGCCGAGGTTAATTAAAAAATTTTAAAGCGTAAAATTCATGGGTGAGATCTGAAAGAATAAAAATCGGTTTTTTTATGAAAATTTCACGTTTTGAAAGGCTTGAGCGACCCCTAAATATTTTTTGACCGCTCGTGGATTTCGCGACAATGTTTTTTTTCCTTAAAGAAGATAATTTGATGGTGAAAAAAAAGGAAAGAAAATAGAGCTCAAATTTAGGCCACCCTAATATATATGTATATAATTGTATATCAATATAATATAATCGAATGATATCATAAATATACAAACAATATAATTTGTTATTATAGTCATATATATATATATATATATATATATATATATAAAGTATATAAAGACTATAACAACAAATTATTATTTTTTAAAATTATTTTTATCATTATAATTTTTTAATTTAATTATAAAAATAAATAATTTATTTTACTTTTATTATTATAATTATTATTATTTTATATTACTATATTATCTAAACGAAACAATGCAAAAAACGTACAGAAGATGCTGTGAAGTTTCCAGAACCATGCTTTAATTTTCTGCACGATCATAAGTACACGAAATATGAGTCATCAAAGTCAAAAGTGTCGTTTTAGCTTTGACAACCGATAACTCGGAGACAAATCACATACAGCAGCAACAACTCAAATTAAAGGGGCAGAATCAATCTCAAAAAGTTCCTAGATGGAATTGCCAGAAAAAAAAATTCAGGTGCGTGGACCTTTCTGACTCAAGCCAAAATTTGGATATTTTTTCTCTGATTTTCTCAAAATTTCTTGAAACCTGTCCACTATTCAGCATTACGATCATTTGGACTCAAAACTAGAGACTTCAAGCTTTGATTTGCTTTTTTATCTTAATTTTTCTACGACAATTTTCGCTAAGTTACAGCTTGCTGTGAATAAGTTTAAAAAATCGCATTTTTTCTTGATCCTTTGATTTTTGCGCCTAATCGTATCAATACCTATCCTAATCATCCCCATGTATGTTTTACGATCATTTTTTGCCTTTCGCGAAAAGAGCATTTTATTTTCTCTTTCTAGATGTACTTTCATCGCGATTTATTACTCGGGTTATCGTTGCCAAGTGCACTGCCAAGCCATAAATAAATGACCAACTGAACACTAATGTCAATGCTGCAGTTTTTGATCAAAAGTCTCAAAAACAGGTTTTGGAACATCAGACACTAAAGTTGAGATGATAAAAAAAAATACATATGCTAGTCCATAAGACTTCCCAATTGCTCTGAGAAACTTCTAACAAGGAACATCCCTCGGGTGACACCCTTCGATTTTGTTGAAATTTGGATATGT
Source organism: Ophion obscuratus (assembly GCA_964007375.1). Classification (NCBI taxonomy): domain Eukaryota; kingdom Metazoa; phylum Arthropoda; class Insecta; order Hymenoptera; family Ichneumonidae; genus Ophion; species Ophion obscuratus. The sequence continues at coordinate 2,726,419 of OZ023314.1, read as the reverse complement.
CATAAAGCACCAAAAACTAAGCGATACGTATTTTTTTTTACCGGCGGAAAAACGGTTTTGAGGGCTGAACAGCGCCCTCAAAAATGGGGATGTTTTTCGTTTTTCGTCGATAACGTTTTAACAGTACGGGATATTAAAAAATTTCAAATTGCAGCATTGTTTATTTTTTTATGCACTATACATTGGAGATGAGAACGATAACGTTATCGACGAAAAACGAAAAACACCCCTATTTTCGAGGTTTCGTTTCACCCCTTGAAACCGTTTTTCCGCCGATAAAAAAAAATAGGTATCGCTTACTTTTCGGTGCTTTATAACATATTCAAATTTCAACAAAATCGAAGGGTGTCACCTGAGGGATGTTCCTTGTAAGTTACAAGTTAGAAGTAAAAAACACAAAAAATAAAAAAAAACCTATACTATAAGGAAACTAGAGAAAAAAGTAAAAATAGCTTCTTCCTCGAAAAGTAAAAAGATCGTAGACCATATATGGGGGTGAATTCCAATTAGTGAATTGGAGGGTGAATTGGATTAGTGAATTGATACGAGGCATCTAAATTTTCCTCTTGGACGACATTTTTCGGGCCACCCTGCCTATACATATATACATTATAATATAATAACAGCTATTGTATTATAGTGATCAAGTTATCATAATATGATTATTCTTGTAATTAAATATTTGGTGGTAAATAATAATAACTACAAGATTTGCATTACCTTAATACGTAATTACAGTGAAATTTGAAATGAGCAAAATGAATATACATTTGTAAAAAAATGAGCTTATGAACAAAAATATAATTTTCTAACCAAATTTTTTAGGCTATCCGATAAATAATTATAGCACTTTATTATTATATTATATCATTATAATGCAATGAAGGAAGAACGATTATAAGGGAGAAGATTAAAAAAATGGCAATAGGCGTCGAACACTACAATACATTTAATTAAATTCAATTTTATATTACAATATATTATTACAAAATAATAACCAACATACCATTACATCACGATAATTACATGATTATAATCAAATTAAAAATCATAAAGAGAAGTGCACGGTTCCAAAAAACTTTCGTCGTCCTTTAATTTACAATTGTAACAGTCAATCACACTATATTACAATATATTAATATAATGTATTAAGTGAAAATGCACGTATTGTGTACTATCAATCAAAAAATATTACGATAATCTCTAATTACTGTATAGTTGAGTCTGCAAATAAAAAAGTCACTAAAGAAAATATTTTTCACCGATTGCCGTCCGACGACGCACAAAACTCACTATTTTCGAAATATCCCAAATTCCCTATCCACGATTGCTCACTCATTACAGATATGATTACGAAAAAAATCGCCATTTCATACGATTTTTCATGCAACCGCGAAAATTCCAAAAGAAAATGGCGATTTTCTTTTCTTAAGGGGCTATACCAGTATGACACTTTAAAAAATCGATTTCTTTGCCTTTTTCGACAGGTTATACTTTTAATAATATCTTAATCATTTATATCATTTTATCTTGCAAAAATGGATAGTTAAATCTTTAAACGCGTTTTTCTCGAACTGAGATTTTTCAAATTTGCTGACATTGTAACTCAAAGAGCAATCATCCGATTGACTTGAAATTTGAACTGAGTACTCTTGAATATATTTACTCTACAATGACGAAGGATATTTTCGATTGGATGAAAATTGACGATTTGGCATTGAAAAAAACGGCCATTTTATAGGCAAGAAAACAGACTTTTTTCATAACTACGCCATTTCGTTAGATTTTGACTTTTTTCGAAAATCCTACGTCATTGTACAGGAAATACCTTTTAGTTTAACGACAATTTTTCCTTTTTCGGTTTCGGCTACTCAATCGGCCGAAATCACGTCAGCAATGGAGGAACTTTTTTTGGCGCCTCCGAAGGCAGCCCATAAGTCGCTTGGATCTCAAAATTTTTCTATAAAAAAATTATGTAATATAGTTCAAATATAGCCAAATATATTCTTAATTTTCCGAAACATTTAATTGAGTACTTTACTTCCAAAAAATTCCCGAAAATCACCCAAATTCTCAGTGTTCTCTCACTGGTATAGCCCCTTAATTATATTCCAGTAGAAAAGTAACATATACAGGGTGATTCACAAATACTAACCTTCCCTTCGTGAGCATAAGGGTGGTGTCATTGCGAGCAAAATTTTTAATTTTAAATATCGTGCGACCAAAAATTGGCCAAGATATTCGCGTTCAAATTCTAACTAGTAACGAATCAAGCGCGGTTTCGAATCCACCTTCAGGCAAAAGAATTTTGGTTTCTGAACAATTCTTTTTTTTTCACCAAAAAATAATGCACTCGTAGACTTGCTTTAAAAACCGACATTAAGGAGGTACGGTGATGACCACGCTAGTAAACTAAGAGTCTATTTTTCGCCATAATACCGCTACGTTTTAGACATATGTGTGTGGCCTATATTTCGAGAAATATTTTTTAAGTATTGAATTTCAAGCTACTTATTATTTTTATAATATGAAAACAAACGTAATAATCTACTACTCGACTTCAGTAGTACGCCATATCGTCGACGTTTAGCATCGTTGCATTTTCGATAGCTGTCATCGGTCCCACGCGCTCGGCTCATTATTTTTGGTAGCCGGTAAACATGGAGAATGAAAATAAGTACTGTAGAAGTTTATCAAGAGAGTAACAGGATTGTACCTGAAGTCCAGTTTAGAGACAAAGGTAGATTCTGTCGAACAAGAATTAGAGAGTGAAAAGATGATATTGCGAATGCAAATGAAAAACGTCGCGTTGACGTTAACCTCAATATCCAATGTCCAATCTGTCCGAAGTCAAAACATATTTCATCGATGGTTATGTTATTTTTCCCTTTCCTAATTTTCATAATATTTGCAGATATAAAAACGAACGTTCATTTTATATGACGGTTTTTCCATGCTGAATTTACATATAAATGCGTTGTATACATGTCGCCAGAAAGATTGAGATGCCTTAGCTATACATAAAAGAACTTTGAGTAAATATCGACGGAAGGCCTTTTATAATCGATTAATAAACGTACGGCTTCACAAAACCATATTTTTAATTCGCGTTGAAAATATCCGATAGAAGAATCAAATTTGCGCGGGTATTCGGCGTTGCCACACTGCGAGCCAGATGGCTGCGGTTACGTCACGAGACGACTCTCTCGCCGAATACTTCGGTTTTTCGCGACTTTATTTCTAAGTTTATTGCTTATTTCTGCGGTGAGCTTTCCAATTCAAGTTGCCTTATTAATCACAAGGAACCAACGAACGCAACCGTTAGTTTTTTTTACGTGTGTCTTGGCTCCAAGTAGCACAAAAAAATCGATATATGAGAGGACAGCCACATTTTGTCGTCTACGTGTGACTAATTGACCAACTTTAACAATTAATAACTCGGAAACTGTACGGTAAATCTCGTGGAAACTCCGCATACGCATGGACGAAGCTCTCGACAATGTTATTAAAAAAAATCGGGCTTTTATCTTGGACTCGCTCCAATCACCGTACCTCCTTAACATTCCGTAACCTCCGTTTATCAATCAACACTCACAGAACAAAACAAAATCCCGCGTGTCTAACTGCTGTGCCATTGATGGCTCAGCGTCAAGCTCAGCATCGAATATCTCGGCCAATTTTCATCGCACGAGCTTTAAAAAAAAAGCTTTTTCCTCGCAATGACACGCCCTATATGCTCACCGAACCCCATACTCGTGAATCACTATACATGTATTGTCACGGTCCACAGGCTTGGCGTAAGCAACATCACACATGTCAACACACTCGTGGCAGGATTCGCAATGATATTTCACCGTCCGCAATTTTCACGGCGTAAAACAAGCCAGACGCCCTCTCGGGGCACCTTACGTACAGGGATGATGTTACGCGTATACAGACATACAGGGAATTCCGACACCATATATTTGTCCCTCGTGGGGGACTTTTTCCCATTTACATGTGGTAGCCGAGCGCGAATGATGTTTCTAAAATGACCTCTTTCCGAAAGGGTGGCTAGGTCGGAGGAATGTGTTTTTTTTTGTTCGAGGGCGAGAGGGGGCGGTAGCAGAGCAGCAAGGGTCGTCCGTAATGCGAGAGGGGCAAGGGGGGAGGGGGATACAAACAATAAGACTCGGTTTGTAGGCTTGATATAAAATATCGCGTGACGGGCCGAATTAAAGGTTTCCTCCTTATTTCTCTCTCTCTCTCTCTCTCTCTCTCTCTCTCTCTCTCTCTCTCTCTCGCCCCCCGAGCCCACCCTCGTTCTCTCCTCATTCGAAATCGAATTAAATTATCAACGGGCACGCAATATCGGGATCTTCTCGAACGATGGAAGGGGTCGTCTGAACCCGGTATAAAAAGGAATGCTCGCCATCCTCGAACTCAAGTGAGTTGCGGAAAGCATTCCCCACCTTTGGCAACCGCGTCTCACTTCAAAGTATACCGCGAAATATATAAATAGTTCCTCGATTATCATACCACGCATTCGGGATCGGTATCCCACGATTGGCTGCTGTTCGATCCAACCAGGGCAAAAAACGATCACGAACGATTTCCTATTAAATTTAACATATATAGATATAATTTGACAATCGATTCGATAAGGGTAGGTAAGTAGAACGGAAATCTTTCGTAGTCAAAGACTTCTGAACCGACTTTACATACTGCTATAATTTGATTATTGTTTCAATTCAGTTTTTATTTTACATTCATAATAATTTATTACAGTCCGATCCAGATAATATTTATTATATACACTCGCGGTCAACAATTTTCGATCACTTTGAACATTTGAAATATAATGTTGCAATAACATAATTCATTTTATAGAGCCAGGGTATTTTCGTATAATGAGAAATAAAATTAATTGTATTATTAAAGTCTAGTTTTGCAATTATCGAATGTGATCGAAAGCTTTCGAATGGTACTGTATATCTATTAAACTATGATGTGTTATTGTTATTATTATTATTATCTATATGGATATTGCAATATATTGTTGATGTTATAAAATTTAAACAAGAATATTCACAATGAACAAGTTCGAACAAGGGTAGCAATAATTTATATATATATATATCTATATATATATATATATATACCATTAAGATAATATTATTTATAATCATATTATATAATTATTCAATTCGGTTCTTACATAATATAATTCATCATACAATAATAATATAGTCGTATATATAATAATACGGTATTTTTATTCAATTCTTTTATTGTATTGCATAATTAATTATATACTTATTACGATAATAATAAATTATATAGGTAATTGAACAACGAGATAAAATTTAATTGAACATATATATACATATACAATGAACGAATAAGTGGAACCATGGAAAGTGAAGCGAGGTAAACAGCAGAAGAACGGTTGTGAAAGATTTTATAATGTAACAAGGAAACTGAAAAACAGACGGGCGGTTATAAAAACCCTCAAGGGTTCGTGTAATTAACTCGCATAATAAAATATGTTACGGATAATAATATTAATACATTAATGCTACATTTAATCAAACCAATATATTATTCCTTGAGTCAAATAACAAAAAAGTATCTATTAAATATCATTAATGATAATAATTCCAATAACAATACCATGTTACAATTATATACATATATTCATAGAATAATAACAATAATCCAATACAACTGGATCGATGAAATAATCCATCACAATCGAATTCAATTATTATTGAGCTATGAATTTCCAACAACCGCTCCGACGACGACGAGTTAAAAGTTAAATCGAATCCGAGGCGTCCGATTAACTGGGAACTGTTCTTCATTCAGGTTATACACGTTGCTCGAGCGAACATTGTATTCCAAGGACCGCGTGAGACGAGCCAAGCTCCAATCGGACCTGTCCGCGAAGTAAGAAAGAAAAAGCGCTAGGAGGTCAATCGGAAAAGAGTAAAGAGAAGGTAGAGGGGGAAGGAGAGAATACCAGGCATCAGGATGTTCTACAACGAGAGCAACCTCATCAGCCCGATGCAGGCGTTTGTCGGAGGAGTCGGGTGGGTCCCTGTACTTGATCATTTCTTTGATAATCGCCTCGCATTGTTGCCTCGCACTGTACAGGTATAGGCTCATCAAACGTCATGACGCGACGAACGAGATTTGCATCTTGACGTTGAGCGAGAGAGAGAGAGAGAGAGAGAGAGGGAAAGAGAGAGAGAAATGAAAGGTACATCAGAGTACGAAGAAAGACAGTGACGAGATGGAGAGCTGCTGAAGTACACGAAGAACGAGTAGTCATGTGAAAAGAGGAAGGGGACAACCGGACCACCATTGATGTCGAGCCTGCAACGAGAACATCCCCCTAGCTGGCAACCCCTATGCCGATTCCTCCACTCATCGCACAGTTCGATCCGAACTAATCATTTGGTATTGTCAGTTCACCATAGACGAGATTGCGATGCCTGGAGCCCGTGCACCCCCTCCCCCCCCTCTCTCTGGCCCTCCAGTCCTGGTAGTTTTGCAGCTGCGCCAGACATCGAGGGCCCTCTTTCCTATAACCCGTGTCGACTTCTCTCGAAGCCCCTGCGCCCAATCGACAATGACGCCTCGTTGTTCGATCCTACTTCAGCCGCGATCAATTAATAAATACCGAGCAAAGCCACTCGACTTCCGGCTGTAATGGCGCTAATTAGCCGTTTTCGCCGGATAAACAATGGCACGATGTTTTCCCGCACAGGCAAGGCCAGCAGATGCAGGAACACCTGCTGGGGTGGAACATACCCCCGGAATACTCGGACCTGGTCCACCCCCACTGGAGGGGCTTCCTCGCACCCGGAAAGTACTGGCACATCGGACTCGCCCTTGTCTACTTCATGCTCATGAGCCTCTCGGCCGTTGGCAATGGCTGCGTCGTCTGGATCTTCAGCACGTAAGTTTTCGCCGGGCTTGACGAAGGATTCATCTTTGGCATGAGAAGCTGGCGCTTGAGGGATTTCACGTTGACTGCAGCTCCAAGTCGCTGAAAACACCCTCGAATCTCTTCGTCATCAACTTGGCGCTATTCGATTTGTTGATGATGGTGGAGATGCCGATGCTCATCGTGAACAGCTTCCTCGAGCGGCCGATCGGCTGGCAAATCGGATGCGACGTTTACGCAGCCCTTGGAAGCGTTTCCGGTATCGGCTCGGCCATCAACAACGCCGCGATCGCCTTCGATCGTTACAAGTAGGATGCTGCGAGCTGCTGAGAATTGTGAGACAATCGCCCGATCGAGCATCAATTGGGAATGTTGTCTTTTTGCGCAGAACGATATCGTCGCCGATCGATGGACGGTTGAACGGAAAGCAGGCGGCTGTCATAGTTGCCCTGACCTGGTTCTGGTCGATGCCTTTCACCATCTTACCATGGACGAGAATATGGGGCCGTTACGTCCCGGGTAAGATTGCCTCGGCTTCCAACGGGTTCCTTCGTCGGGCCAAGTAATCCGTTGCTCATTGTCAATTCGCAGAGGGTTTCCTCACCACGTGCAGCTTCGACTTCCTCAGCAACGACCAGGACACCAAAGTCTTCGTGGCCTGCATCTTCGTCTGGGCCTACGCCGTGCCGATGTCCCTCATCGTTTACTTCTACTTGCAGCTCTTCAAAGCCGTACAGCGACACGAGAAAATGCTCCGTGATCAGGTGAGAACTTGTCCGAGCCGAGCCTTTGCGACGCTACCGATCGCGACCAGCCCTAACGGATGCCGATTTTCTTTCGCGCTAAAAAAGGCCAAGAAGATGAACGTCAAGTCGCTCGTCTCCAATCAAGACAAGGAGAGAAGCATCGAAATGAGAATCGCCAAAGTTGCATTCACCATTTTCTTCCTCTTCATCTGCTCCTGGACACCTTACGCGATCGTCGCCATGACGGGGGCCTTTGGCAATCGGTAATTTATCGGCATCCATTTGGTCATACGGTCATCGTAACACGTTCAATCATTCTTTGTCGCAGTGACTCACTCACGCCCTTCGCGACCATGATACCAGCGGTTTTCGCGAAAACGGTCTCGTGCATCGATCCCTGGATCTACGCCATCAACCATCCCAGGTAAGTCTTGTCCCTTGCCGATCTCCATGTCACTGAATTCCTATTCTATTATCATTGGTCACTCTCTTCTCTTCGGCACCCTACTCCCATTCCAAAATGACTGGCGTCCAATTGTCTCTTACGTAGATACCGCCAGGAGCTCGAGAAGCGCTGCCAATGGATGGGAATACACGAGCCGGAAGTTGCCCACGAGACGACATCGGCAACAACCGAGAAAACCAACGCCGACGAGGCCTAAGTGTCGAAAATGGTACCTGATCCCCCAGCTACTCAAATAGCAATCCGGACCGTTTTCATCCCCGCGCGGGTTCGTAGGGATTTCACCTGACGGATCGTCATCGAGAGAACAGCGTCGAGCCCGGGTGGGCGAGAAATTTACGGCGCATCGGTTGGAGCGTCCAACCTGTTGAACGCCGGTCATCTGACTCGGACGTCGGGCGAGGCCTCCGCTATTGATCGCGACGATCACCACCACTGGCGCCGACCTCCCTGACACCTTCAAAAACACCCGCCTCCCACACAGCCACGATGCTAATTATTCACCCGTCACAATGACGGCAATCGGCTGCTCGAAAACGGGAACAACGGTCATCCTGGTTATGACAATTGCACCATGAGTCATACGAAATTTGGGCCGATCCGCGGGGATGCAGCGAAAAATGTTCCGGTTTGAATTCAATAAAAGGCTAATTATTTCAAAGCAGAAGATCCCCGGTGTCATATTCATTGCCGATTTCTGGCTGGATTAGGAAGACTTAAGGGGAATACAACCCTTCTTGCTTCAGAACTAAACCAATCCAAACGAACTCCGTGTTCTGATCCGTTCTTATAGTAGGGAGAAACGTATGACTGGTTTGTTTGGGTTTGTTTGGGTTTGTTTAGGTTTGTTCGAATTTGTTTGCGCTGGCTAAACTAGAGAGGAGTCCAGACCTAAAGAAATTGCGCATTCAAATCCGTTCTTAAAGTAGGGAGAAACAAATGACTGGTTTGTTTGGGTTTGATTGGGCTTGGTAGACTAGAGAGTGCTTCAACCCCTTTGGGCCCAGACTCAAACAAAACCAAATAAACTCAGAATTCTGATCCGTTTTTATAGTAGGGCGAAAGAAATAGCTAATCTGGTTAGTTTTCTTTAGGTTTGTATGGTTTTGTTTGCGTTTGTTTGTGTTTGTTTGGGCTAGAGACACTAGATAGGAGTCCAACCCCTTTGAGTTCAAACCTAACTCCCTATTCTGATTTATTCTAAAATCGGAGAATCGGAGAAAATTAGAAGAAGGATAGTTTTTTGACAGGCGATTTTGTAGGTGGGGCGGGTGCTAAATCCAAGTTTGCCTAACAATCTGGGTGTAGAGTTCTTTTTTAGGGGATGAAAGGAGATGGGGGTGGATTAATGCCAAACTACAACCCCTACGAGGTCGGCACCGTGAGACAAAATGTTCAGAAAAATCCGGGCTTTAGTTTTGTCAGCAGCGCCGAAGTCGTGGAAGTTCATTTTGAGGGTGAAAAAGTGGGGTGAAATTTTGAAAAATCGGTTTTAATTCAATGACTCTTTTACAAAAAATCGTACGCTTTTTGTTCAAATGGGAGCGTTGTAGCCCTTGAAAAGACGGGTCGATCGAGTATTCGATCATCACTCTCCGATAATATCTTCACCCCCAAAAAATGGTTAAAAAACAAAAAAAAATAGTTTATTGAATAACTCAAAAACAATCGGTTTTTCGAGTATGGTTCAAATGTACGAAATGTAGAGAATAATTTTCTCCATATTTTCGTTGCTATGGACCACCCTTGAATTTTGATTTTCCAACCCCTCTCGGGGGTTGAACATTCAAAATGAAATTCTGGGAAAACTATTGACGGCACGAATTCGCTGCCGTAGAAGAATTTGTAGCTTGAACCCTCAGCTACATTTTTTTCCACAGCGCCAAACTCGTATCTCTTTAGTTTCGGTCAATAGTTTTCCCAGAATTACATTTTGAATTTTCAACCCCCGAAAGGGGTTCGAAAAAGCAAAATTCAAAAGTTGTGCATAGGAACGAAAATATAGAGAAAATTATTCTCTACATTTCGTACATTTGATCCATCCCCGAAAAATCGATTGTTTTTAAGTTATTCAATAAACAATTTTTTTGTTAATTCTTCAACAATTCTTTTGGGGGTGAAGATATTATTGGAGAGGGTTGATCGAATACTCGATCGACGCGTCTTTTCAAGGGCTACAACGTTTCCATTTGAACAAAAATTGTATGAATTTGTCCTAAAGAGTTATCGAATGAAAACTGATTTTTCAAAATTTCACCCGACTTTTTCACCCCCAAAATGAACTTCCACGACTTCGGCGCTATTGACAAAAATAAAACCCGGATTTTTTTGAACATTTTGTCTCCCGGCGCCGACCTCGTGCGGGTTGTAGTTTGACATTAATCCACCCCCATCCCCTAAAAAAGCCCTACGCCCCGTTTTTTAGGCAAACTTGATTTTAGCACCCGTGGCACCTACAAAATCACCTGTCGAAAAACTAGCCTTCTTCTAATTTTTTCCGATTCCAATATACAGCACGACTGTACTATAGGGAAACCAACTCAAACCAGTTAGGAGTCCAACAGCTTTACCAGGGTTTGGACTCCACTTTTATTTTTCCAGCATCTTTGCCAACGTTCTACATCCTGCACACCACTTTCCCCGAGCTTAAGGGGAGAGATATCTTTAGACGAGGAAAAAAGTCGGTGATTTTCATGATTTTTTCAAATGAAATGTTTTTTCCCAAATTTCGAGACGTAGGATGTGTTCTATTACTACTTTTGGCTGTTACGTGGTATTTTTTTATTGGTCTTTAAAAATGGCCGAGGGATGGTCCGGTCTTCTAAACGGGTTGTGGCGAGTGTTAACAAACGTCGTGACACGCAGCGTCGGCGGGGTTAGTCTGAAAAAAAAACGACGAAGATTTTTCTTTCATTAACACTTGTACGCAGAATATGAACCAAGAAAAAGTGAGAAATGTTGAAAATCAATGAAATGACACGCTTTGAAACAAAAAGATTAAATTTTCCAAAAAGACTGGCTACATCTTGCAATAAAAAAATACATTTTTTTTCAACACGATTTAGGCTCATGTTTTAGACAATAAGGTAAGAAAGATTTATATCAAATTTCATAAGAATCGGTCGATTAGTTTTTTAGCTATACGTTACGCCAGTTGTGAAAATGCAGTTGCGAAGACCGTGCCGGACATCCGCTGTTTTTAGTGATGATTGAAGAAGAAAATAACATGTAACGCCCAAAAGTAGTAATAAATATACCTTAAGTCTAAAAAATAATGATGAAATGTTTCCTTTAAAAAAAATCATGAAAATCGGCTAATTTTTCCCTCGCTTAAAGGTATCTCCCCCCTCAACCCTACGTTAACACACGGGGTCACTTTGATCCGGACGAATTTGAAATTAAATGCTTACTTTTCCATTATTAATAATTCTCAATATTTTTTTCACGACAATTCAATGTTATACTTTCCGAATTTTCATTATGCAGACATATTAAGGGGTCTTCTCACTTTAGACGCTAAAAAAGGCTATTTTCATAAATTTTTTGGTAGGTTTATATTATAGATGTTGATATAAAAGTTGTTACACTTAATAAATACACTTTTGAAATACATTTAAAAAAAAAGTTTTATGTATTCATGTAACCCAAACAAACTTTAAACGCGTTTTCTTGAAACAACGTTTTCCGACGGCTTGTTGATAAAACCTTCGAAACTACTGAACGGATCCTTATGAAATTGTAACCACATATCCTTTACAACTACAGCTATAGCTCATATCAAGGATTAAATGTTTTTTTATATTAATATTTTTTTCCAAAAACGGTGAAAAAACACGTTTTTTCGAAAAATGTCCGCCGTTTTGTTATTTTTGCAAATTTGAATAAAAATTCAATTTTTTACTGAATCTAAAACCGTATGATTTTTTTTTTGTTTTGGATGATCCATCTCCGAGATTCCATCAACAGCGCAGACCTACAATTTTTTCAGGACATTTTTTTTAACTACCTTTTCCGTCTATAAATAGTGACTTAAATAAATGAATAAAACATTTTAAATGTATTTCGAAGGTGTATTTATTAAGGCCTTGTATACGTGATTTCGCCGATTTTCGAAGGTGCTTTCAGTCAGATCATTTATCCACATGTTTAAGTATGTATAAAAAAAATCACAAATATTAACAAATGGCGGAGATATAACATAATAAAGCACTGTATTTTTTTTTCGCGCGCGCGTTGATGGTGAAAGTTCTCGGCATCGATGTGGGTGTCTGAAAACAATGAACATATTTATAATTGCATAATAAATGTATCTTCAGTGTAAACCACCAATATTATTGAAAAAATTATTATAATAAAAATTAGAAACTTAAAATTTGTTCACCCAATTTTCTGTCGGTTTTTTATTTTTTATATTTGTTTGTGTCATTGAAATTTTTGTTTCTGTGGTTCACACGATAGGTGATGATACTAAGAATATGTTGTAAAAATTTCAAAGCGATTCCAACCTTCGTTCAAGAGTTCGAACTTTCACAAGGTTCAAAAAAGTGAATCGTGGAAGAACGGCTTTGAAGTTGGCAGGCGGGCGCGCCGCGCGGTATCTATTGTCTAGCTCTAAATGCTGTAACTTTAACTATTTTCGGAATTTTTCAATTCTGTAAAGCTTAAAGTATTCCTAGCCGCTCAGGCTAATGGGATAAAAAATAATGAAAAAATGAAAAATTTTGATATTTTTCGCGTATATAAGGCCTTAAGGGAGACTTTGTCCTTGGAGTGCCATATTTCAGGTGTTTACATTATATTGTTTTTAAAGGAAACGAGTAAAGCTTTTTGAGTGCGGTTTTTTTCTTGCTTTTATTCATGATATACAGAAGGTTAAAAAAATTTTTTTTTGAAAAAAAAAAAAACAAAATCGCTGCCGTTGCAGGTCCGCGAAAACAGGTCCTCAAATCGCGGGAGGTAAACGGCTGACATCACTGCCCCCTCTTTTTTTATCTGAAACACAAATTCAAAGCAAATTATCAATCTGTGACCCTTTGGTCATGGAATGACGGATGGGTTTTTCGTTTAGTACAAATTTCGGAAAATGGCGGGAATTTAAAGAAAATCGAATATTCGCGTTTTTTTCACATAAAAAGATAAATAATAAATGGAAAAATGTATCAATCGAAAAAACGATCCGTCATTCCGTGAAGACATATTTTCTGAGTATGGTCTCCAAATTTCAGGTCGATATGTTAATTACAGCGGTCAGGAGAATGTCAGCCATTTTTAAAAACGTGTTTTCGAGAAAAATGCGTTTTAAGTTTTGTAATGTGTTTACACAAATGTATTTATAATTACCGCTAATCGGCAATGCCTGGTCCATAGAGGCATCCCTCCTCTTCTTCCAGCTGCTCATGTTGAGCCGCTAACATCTCCCGCTGCTCAATCCGGGACAAAGTCTCCCTTAAGTGTAACAACTTTTATGTTAATATTTATAATATAAACCTATGTAAAAAATTCATGAAAATGGCCTTTTTTAGCGTCTAAAGTGAGATGACCCCTTAATAAATATTTACAGTGAATCTCGGATTTCTAACAATAAAAACCGACCGAAGTGTTGTTAAGGGCAGGTGGATAAAGTACTATCCGGGTCAAATTGACCCAGTGTGCCAAAATCGTCGTCAAATATAAGTGTGTCAAGAAAGGGTTGAGATTCTGGTCATTTCGATCAGCAACCATCTGCCTTATCAGTGATAGAACCATCGTGTTCAAAGGATCTGTTGATCACCGCTCATCAGACACAGAAACATTTCTTATCGACAATCGCTGACAGCGATATCGCGATTCTTCTCTTTCCAACTCCAACCCCCGAACTTCCCTAACGTTTCTCCAGCGAGTCAGGCTGGAAAGAACATGATCGACCGCTGGTAACGTTGGATGGAATTTCGAGGGTAGTTGCGAAGAATTCCACCCAATGGATTGGAGGACTGGCGCGCTGACGACGGGAGGCTGCAAATGCGAGAGGGTGGCCGCTTTCGAAGGGGATCTTCGCTCTAACAGTTGGAGACACCAATTCGACCCCTTAAATCCCATCGTCAGCTCCTTAATCCCCAAATCCTATCATCCGATTCTCCAATACGGAAGACCGAGAATTCTTCGCAGACGAATTTCAAGCCGGACCACATTCTCACTCGATTAACTTATTATAATTAAGGGGTCTTTTCACTTTAGACGCTAAAAAAAGGCTAGTTTCATGATTTTTTAATGGGTTTATATTATAGATATTCGTATAAAAGTTATTACACCTAATAAATACACTTTCGAAATACATTGAACAAAAAATTTAAGGGGTTACCCCCACTTTGAAAAAATCGATTTTCTTTTTATTGCATTTTCTTTAAGTATAAGTATCTGAGAATATGTCCTGAAAATTTCAAGTCGATCCGAACAAAATTAACTGAGATATGAGCGTTGAAAGAGAAGAATCCGTTGTGTAAACGACTGGAAATTGAAACTTTAAACGCGTTTTTCTCAAAATGGCATTTCTGAAGTCGGTGACCAAGATTACTCGAACACTAATGAACCGATCTTCTTGAAATTTTGCAGGCTTGTTTAATACATAAAAATGTAGTCTTTAATCGTTCGATTTTTTTTTTCGAAAAAAAATGGCCGTTTTATAGCCGAAAAACGGCCGTTTTTTTCGTTAAAATCGAACCATTAACTTTGACTGACCGCCATTTTGTGAAAAATGAATATTTTTTAAAATCCTTCGATTAAGGGGTAAGGCCACTGTAAATTTTTTGAAAAATCGATTTTTTTTTATTGGCTTAAAAAATAGTTTAAACCCTCTAGAATAAGAAAAAAAAGGTCCTGTGCGAAAAAAAATTTGTTGTCCATAGGAATAGGATTTAATTTTTTCCAATAAAAAACTATTCGCAAAACTTTAAACGCGTTTTTCTCGAAACATGGTTTTTCAAAATGGCACGCAGCATAACTCGAACAATTTTCATTTTTTTTACTTGAAATTTTAACCAGATGTGAACATTTACATTATCTTGAGAATGTCGATCGGAATTTTCAAGAACTTTATTTATTGATTTTTTATTAACAAAAAACTTGCCGTTTTTTTCGTCAAAAATCAATTTTTTTTAAACGCACGCCAAATCCACAAAAATTGATACTTTTTAAAATCCGATCGACATTCTCTAGCTATAGCCCTCTAGATTAATGGTTTTTTTTTGTTCTAGATTCAAAAGTGCACCAGTGGTGCTGCGTGCCGCGGAGCCCTGGAAGCAAAACATGTCCCGGGAAGATAGCTGTGGAACCGCCATTTTGTTTTTTTTTACTGTAAAAAAATTTTATAATAAAGTTTAATGTATGCCCGATAACACCATTAAAAGTTTTTTTTCAAATACCTTCAATTTCGGGAGCAAAGAATTAGTGAAAAAACCTTTTTTTTTGGGCCGTTACAGTGGCCTTACCCCTTAAAGACTAGTTTATACTTATATTTGACTAAATCCATCCGCATTTTTTTTTTTCAGATGATCCACTTCGCCGCAATGTTGGTCACCGCAAACCGTGTATATAAAAACATTATTTCATTGACGGCCATTTGCCACTAAACAATGTAATATTTTTCAATAAAAAAATTACTGACAGTTCTTCAAGATGTGTTCTTTAAGATGGTATATTGATCGATTAAAAAAGTTTTGTAGTTTTCTTTAAAAAAATTCCTGAAAAAGGCCTTTTTTGCGCTACAAGTGGGGGTAACGCCTTAATGTATTTATGTAACTCAAACTCTAAACGCGTTTTTCTCGAATCAACGTTTTTCGACGGCTTGTTGATAAAATCTTCGAAACTACTAAACCGATCCTTATGAAATTTTAAACTCGTATTCTATACAACTATAGCTATAGCGCATATCAAGGATTTTTTCAAATTTTTACTTGCATTTTTATTTTGATTGAAAAACACGTTCTTTTGTGTTTTTTTGTTTTTTGTTTATTTTTCATATATCAAAAATCGTATGATATGCGATACAGCCATTAACATACTGAATCTAAAACCGTTGGATTTTTTTGTTTCGGATGATCGATCTCCGAGATTTCATCAACGGCACAGACGCACAATCTTTTTTGGACATTTTTTTAACCACGATTTTCGTCTTTAAATAGTGACTTGAATAAATAAATAAACTGTTATGTACTTCGACAGTGCATTTATTAAGTGTAACAACTTTTATATCAATATCTATAATATAAACCAATAAAGAAAATTCATGAAAATAGCCTTTTCTTAGCGTCTAAAGTAAAAAGACCCCTTAATTCGAACAGTCTGTGAAAAATCGGAGTGCCTGGTTGCCTGGTTGTAACAGTCGAAAATAATTCATTTTTGGGATTTTTTCTTAAAAAATCGCGATGATAAATTTTTACAAAAGTTAGGTATTTAAAAAGGTAGGTAAAGAGCAATATTTGATTATAATCCATTTACAGCCGTTGGCTGGGAAGCACCTCTCGAAAATCTCGTTTGCGGTGAGCAATGCCCTTCTGAACCAGGTTGTCTAATGTGAAAAAATCAAACAGATTTCGATAGTATATTGGTTTATTCTGTGATTAATCGAAGGAATTTCCGAAATATCAAATTAAACAAAAATGGCGCGTGTTCAAATTGAATCTTGATTTTCACAAAAAATGAGCATTTTTCGATCATCAAATCGAAAGTTAGTACAGTCGTGCTGTCGCTGAAAAAACTCGGAATCGGAGAAAATTAGAAGGCTAGTTTTTGACAGGTGATTTTGTAGGTGCCACGGGTGCCAAATCCAAGTTTGCCTAAAAATCGGGGTGTAAGGTTCTTTCTTAGGGGATGAAAGGAGATGGGGGTGGATTAATGCCAAACTACAATCCCTACGAGGTCGGCGCCGTGAGACAAAATGTTCAGAAAAATCCGGGCTTCAGTTTTGTTCACAGCGCCGAAGTCGTGGAAGTTCATTTTGAGGGTGAAAAAGTGGGGTGAAATTTTGAAAAATCGGTTTTAATTCAATAACTCTTTTAAAAAAAATCGTACGCTTTTTGTTCAAATGGGAACGTTGTAGCCCTTGAAAAGACGCGTCGATCGAGTATTCGATCATCACTCTCCGATAATATCTTCACCTCCAAAAAATGGTTAAAAAACCAAAAAAAAAAATAGTTTATTGAATAACTCAAAAACAATAGGTTTTTTGAGTATGCTTCAAATGTATGAAATGTAGAGAATAATTTTCTCCATATTTTCGTTGCTATGGACCACCCTTGAATTTTGATTTTCCAACCCCTCTCGGGGGTTGAACATTCAAAATGAAATTCTGGGAAAACTACTGACGGCACGAATTCGCCGCCGTGAAAGAATTTGTAGCTTGAACCCTCAGCTACATTTTTATGAACAGCGCCAAACTCGTACCTGTTTAGTTTCGGTCGATAGTTTTCCCAGAATTTCATTTTGAATTTTCAACCCCTGAGAGGAGTTCGAAAAAACACAATTCAAAAGTTGTGCATAGGAATGAAAATATAGAGAAAATTATTCTCTACATTTCGTACGTTTGAACCATCCCCGAAAATTCGATTGTTTTTGAGTTATTCAATAAACAATTTTTGTGTTAATTCTTCAACAATTCTTTTGGGGGTGAAGATATTATAAGAGAGGGTTGATCGAATACTCGATCGACGCGTCTTTTCAAGGGCTACAACGTTTCCATTTGAACAAAAATTGTATGAATTTGTCCCAAAGAGTTATGGAATGAAAACTGATTTTTCAAAATTTCACCCCACTTTTTCACCCCCAAAATGAACTTCTACGACTTCGGCGCGATGGACAAAAATAAAACCCGTATTTTTCTGAACATTTCGTCTCCCCGCGCCGACCTCGTGGGGGTTGTAGTTTGGCATTAATCCACCCCCATCCCCTAAAAAAACCCTACCCCACGATTTTTAGGCAAACTTGGTTTTAGCATCCGTGGCACCTACAAAATCACCTGTCAAAAAACTCGCCTTCTTCTAATTTTTTTCCGATTCCAATATACAGCACGACTGTACTAAGTATAGAGCGGAATAAAAATTCTTCAATCAAATACTGAATTTGGACATCTAGAAAAAGCCCTCAACATTTCAGAAATATCGATGCGGTTGTTTTTGAGATATGTTGCTCACCGACTTTAAAAACGTACTTTCGAGAAAAAAGCTTTTAACGTTTCGACCGACGCTACGAGCGTTCCGACAGGCGTCAACATAACAGCCTATAAATCTGTCAACTTTGATCCGATCACCTTGAAATTTTCAGGCTACATTATAAGATGATGTACTGTCGCAATAAATTGATTTTGAATAAAGTGATTTTTCGTCTGCTACTACTAGGCATAACCTCTCAAGAAATCTCCTCCACGAAGAAAACAAAGAAAAATCCCTTAAGAATTATATATTAATATAAGGTTATGCAAATATCGTATCAAGGGTTATATATTAAGGGGTTAGGCCACTTTAGAGGTCGAAAAAATAGGTTTTTTGAGGATTGTTTTTCAGAACAACTACAAAATAAATAGACATTACAAAAAAGTGTGTTTATTATACATATCGGTGACTGTATACAATGATTTTTTTGCAGCGATTAATTTCCAGATATAACTTGTTATTAACAATTATCTGACGATCTTTTAGGCAAATTTTTCACTTTCCAAAAAAATGTCAAAAAATAGTCAGATAATTGTTAATAACAAATAAACGATGCAATATAAAGAAAAAATCCTACGTACTTCCATAGACGATGTATTTTTCAAGATCTATTCAACATTTCAAGTGAATCGGTTGAAAATTGTCTGAATTATGTTTCCGGCCAACGTAAAAAATGCAGATAAAAGATAAAAGCTGCACAGCCGCCATTTTAAAATTAATCTCTTCAAAAAAATTATGGTATACAGTCACTGATATGTATGATAAACACCCTTTTTTGTAATCTCGATTTATTTTGTGGTTTTTCTGAAAAAAAAATCCCCAAAAAGCCTATTGTTTCGGCTTCCAGAGTGGCCTGAGGCCTTAATGTAAATGAAGAATGGCGATTTCTTTCATCACTGCTCTCACCCCTAAACGGAAATTTTCCCTTAAGGGGTGTGATGCAGTCAGAATTGAAAAAAAAATCGATTTTTTTACATTCTCTTGAAGTATGATGTTTCGAAAATATTGCCTGAAAATTTCGAGTCAATCCGATGAATACTTTCCGGGATATCTCACAATTAGTGAAGGGATCCACGTCTATTCTCAACGCATAGACATGGCTGACAAACGCGGAAACGACAATACCCGGGAAGGCATAATGCTTCGAAGACAACAACGAATTGATATTTTGAAGGCTTCCACATCGGCAGAAGCCCTATTGTATGGGCCAGGAATTGATGATTCGATGTGAGTAATTTTTTAATTAGTATTTCTATACATAAATCAAGTATAAAATGGAAAAAATCTTGCAGAAATTTTCAAAAATGTATTACTAGATAACTATGAACTTTAGCAAAATGTTATAAAGAATATTTTCGTTATAAAATTACTCAAAATATTAAAAAAATAATAATTCGTCCCAAAAAACTTTAATTTTTTGAAAAATTGTTTTAACAATTGGCAATAAATAATTGAATGCTCGACTTTTCGGCAAAAAATTGTGATATTCGGATTCGGCTGATCAAAATACATTTAAAAAAGTTTAGCTCCATCCATCGAGCGAAAAATTTTACGAACATATAATGCCGTATCCACATCGAAAAATTTTAAACGCGTTTTTCCCGAAACTATGTTTTTCAAGTCGGTGACCACTATAATTCAAAAACCACTCGATGGATTTTGATGAAATTTGGTGTGCCTATTGATAGAATTGAAAACTAGGCCTTAATCGAAGGATTTTCATTTTTGTTGAAAACTTCTATTTTTTTTTAACAATAAACTCGCGATTTTTTGGACGAAAATCGAAAGTTATCTGTCGGAAGCCGCCATTTTGTTAATTTTTGAATAAAAAAAGCTCCGATTAAGAACTAGATTTATTATTAAACTAATGATTTTTTTTTTAGTTTTTTGATTTCAGATGATCCACTAACATTTTATAATGGTCTCCGCAAAGCACTACATGCCGAAGGGGGTCCGACAAAGATGGCGATATTTTTATAAATAATCAATATTTTTCTTTGAAAATTTGTACAAGCCAAGTTGAAATATAACCAAAAAAGTCTGTGTAACAACTTTTTGTAAAACAAACTTAATTACTATAAAACAAAATATTATTCAAAAAGCTCGTTTTTTCACGCCTCTGACTGCATCTCTCTCCTCAACGCAACGAATAAAAATCTCGTTAATTCATACGCAACCCCCGCATACTCGCAACAAAGCCACACTCGTTCAACCACGCGTTGCAAATATTCGCGCCGAAGGATTTCTTCCCGCATGTATCTTCCGTACGTCCAGCAGCAACATCCTCGGGTTCAATAAATATTTACCCTCTCTAAATGTATGCATTATCAAACAAGAATATACCCGACACGAATAATGGAACGCCTTCGAAATAAATAACATTATCCACTTGCGGAGCGAGCGAACGAAAAAAAAAAGAAGAAAAAAAAAACAAGAAAAGAAAAGAAATTTATTCAACTGAGAGCTCGACTGGAGCGCTCGAATCCAGTTGTGAAGCAACTGGATCTCTCATTCAGCAGGGTAGATATAGTACGTCTGCATACATATCTCATTCTGTACGACTTGCAGGCGCACGTGATGCGCGCCACGAAAGACGGGGTGGTTACGAGCCAGCATGGTCCTGGGATCTGCTCTCGATGTTACTCAACTATATATATATATATATATATATATATATATATATATATATATATATATATATATATATATATATACACACATACATACATACATACATACATACATACATACATACATATACATATACATATATACAGGGTGATTCACAACTATAAAGGTCCCCTTTTTGAGCACATAGGGTGTGTCATTCCGATCGAAACGCTTTTTTGTAAAACGCCATGTGACAAAAACCAGCGGAGATATTTGCGTTTAAAGTCCGAGTAGTAAAGAATAGCACAGACGTTACGCGCGGAACGTGCAGGCCTGGTCAATCGCAGCTTCCAATTCGCTACCGGACAAGTGAAGTTTTCTGTCACAATTTCTTTTTCAGGTAAAAAATAGTGAACAGGGAGACTTTCTTTGCAAATCGATAATACGCTTCAATAATTTTCGTTTATAATTTAAGGGGAGACATAAACCTAGGAGCCGGAAAAAAGGTCATTTTTGTGAATTTTTTCAGGGAAAACTATTTGAAATTTCGGATTGGGGTTTTAATTATCTAAAAACATATACATTCAAACATGAGTTTAATTTTCTTTATTTGAAAATATAAAAAATATACGAGGATATTGTATGATCCTTGGAGCGTTGTAAAAAAATCTGCGTATCTTCAAAAATCATCTGAAAAAAAAACCAAAAAGATTATTACTAGATTAGATACTATAATCTAGTAATTTTCATAGCCGATTTTGAAAAGATCGATTTATGTCAAAATGGCGGACGTTCGAACGTAAATAGTGATTTTTGGGCCAAAAATTAGTTATTATTTTGCCTATAAAACAAAAACTAAGTAACGGAAAAAAAAATCCTATGACAAGTACTAGATAATGGTGTATAGAATAACCGCAAAAAACTTCAAGGCAATCGGTTCATTGGCTTTCGAGAAATTTTGGGTACCGATTTGAAAAACGTGGTTTTGAGAAAAACGCGTTTGAAAATTTGGAAATGAATGAATGATGTAATTTGTCAACTTACATGGAATCATCGATACCAGACCCGCAGTATGGGTCTTCTACGGTCGACGGAATGTTCATAGCTTCTAAATCCTCGACCTCGACCATCTAGGTGTATATCTCTCCTTAAGGCGTTACCCCCACTTGTAGCGCAA
The DNA here is from genome assembly GCA_964007375.1 of Ophion obscuratus. Taxonomy (NCBI): domain Eukaryota; kingdom Metazoa; phylum Arthropoda; class Insecta; order Hymenoptera; family Ichneumonidae; genus Ophion; species Ophion obscuratus. The sequence continues at coordinate 2,704,311 of OZ023314.1, read as the reverse complement.
AAAAGGCCTTATTCATGAATTTTTTTAAAGAAAACTACAAAACTTTTTTAATCGATCAATATACCATCTTAAAGAACATATCTTGAAGAACTTTCAGTAATTTTTTTATTGAAAAATATTACATTGTTTAGTGGCAAATGGCCATCAATGAAATAATGTTTTTATATACACGGTTTGCGGTGACCAACATTGCGCCGAAGTGGATCATCTGAAAAAAAAATGCGGATGGATTTAATCAAATATAAGTATAAACTAGTCTTTAATCGAAGGATTTTAAAAAATATTCATTTTTCACAAAATGACGGACAGTCAAAGTTAATGGTTCGATTTTAACGAAAAAAAACGGCCGTTTTTTGGCTATAAAACGGCCATTTTTTTCGAAAAAAAAAATCGAACGATCAAAGACTACATTTTTATGTATTAAATAAGCCTGCAAAATTTCAAGAAGATCGGTTCATTAGTGTTCGAGTAATCTTGGTCACCGACTTCAGAAATGCCATTTTGAGAAAAACGCGTTTAAAGCTTCAATTTCCAGTCGTTTACACAACGGATTCTTCTCTTTCAACGCTCATATCTCAGTCAATTTTGTTCGGATCGACTTGAAATTTTCAGGACATATTCTCAGATACTTATACTTCAAAAAAATGCAATAAAAAGAAAATCGATTTTTTCAAAATCGCAAGTGGGGGTAACCCCTTAATACTCGAAGAAGAACAAATTCGCGCGTGAGAAACTACTGGATCATTGTTTGCTCAGCGTTAGGCTCAGCGTCCGGCTCAGCACGCGCATATCTCGGCCAATTTTTATCGCACGGCATTTTAAAAAAAAAAGCATTTTTCTCGCAATTAGATACCCTATGTGCTCACCAAGTTGTGAGTGCACTTTAATCATTGTGAAACATCCTGTATATATAGACATGAATATAGAAAGACGAACGGATATACGGATTATCCCAATTTTACGCACAATTTGTCATACCCTCGGCTCAGTCGTACGTGTACATATGTAACGATACGCGATCTCGATTCAGGAAGGATTGGGAGCGCGTACGATGAGAGGGAAAAAGAGGGCGGAGGACAGGTCGAGCGGGAGAGAGAGAGGGGGCGGGACGAAGAGATATAATAAGGAAATATATAAGAAGGTGAATACAGGAGAAGCTGCCTTAGTATATTATATATATATATATATTAGACTGATTCAAAAAAAAATTTTTTTTCTGGATTCTCGTGCTATTGTTGGACACTGATAAAACAAAATTTCTCTAAAAAGATGGGCGCGGTCACTCAATTTTTAGAGGTGGCTATCTCGACTTTTTTGTATTTGAATTTTTTTTAACGAACGTATTGCATTTAAAACATAGTCATGGCTTCGGATTACGGATAAAAATCGGAAAAGTTTTGAGTTTGTTCTTTTACAAACATAACAGAGAAAAACTGACCATACGTCGAAGTGCACACGAAACGATGAAAGAAATTTTCGAACAATGGAAATGTGCTGAAATTCCAACGCGTCGATTGAATAACGCAATCTTGAAATCAATAAAACTCCATCTAGTCTGGAAACAACTTTTAAAAAATCGAGTTAAAAAGAATTTGCCGTCACAAATATCGAAGGAGCGTAAATTTAAGAGAGATTTGGACAAACTGTTCAACGTTGCACATTTTCTTTCTGCCCAAAATGTTAACGAACTTGAGAATGGCTGGGAAGAAATGTAAATGAGTTTGAAGATAATATAAGCGTAGCATTTTGAAAATGTAAATATACGATTTATGAATAAAAGCTTATAATTTAATTTTTCGTAAAAAGTGCAAAATGTTAATGCGTATAAATAAATCTACATGAATAACGAGAGTAGTATAGACGCCATTATTGATCTACCTGGATTTGAATTGTGAATATTGCACCCTTTTCAAATTGTTAGAGTTTATTTTTGTTACGAAAAAGCTGCTGGATGTGATTTTTATCCGTAATCCGAAGCCATGACTATGCTTAAATGCAATACGTTCGTTAAAAAAATTCAAATACAAAAAAGTCGAGATAGCCACCTCTAAAAATTGAGTGACCGCGCCCATCTTTTTAGAGAAATTTTGTTTTATCAGTGCCCAACAATAGCACGAGAATCCAGAAGGAAATTTTTTTTTTTTAATCAGTCTAATATATATATATATATATATATATATATATATATATATTCTCCCTCTTGTTTTGAACTACCGTATACAATAAACGGTCTGTCAAAAAATTTTGTCTGTCATAAAACTTCACAAAGTACGAGCAAATCATCCCTTAAAAGTTTAGAAACACATGTATACATGTGTGTGTGTGTGTGTGTGTGTGTGTGCGCGCGCGCGCGCGCGTGTGTGTGTGTGTGTGTGTGTGTGTGCAAAAACTACAAAATTAATCGAGATTACAAAAAGGGTGTTTATCATACATACATACAATAATTTTTGGCTGTATACAATAATTTTTTTGAAGCGATTAATTTCAAAATGGCGGCTGTGCAGCGTTTATCTCAAAACTGCATTTTTTAAGTTAGCCTAAAACATATCAGACAATTTTCAACCGATTCACTGGAAATGTTGAATATATCTTGAAAAATTCATTGTCTGTGGAAAACGTATTTTTTTTATTGCATAATTCATTTGTAATTCACATTTATCAGACGCTTTTTCAGGCAAATTTTTGAAAAGTGCAAAATTTCGCCAGATAATTGTTAATAACAAATTAACAATGCAATATAAAAAGAAATTCTACGTACTTCCATAGACAATGTATTTTTTTCAAAATATATTCAACATTTCAAGCGAATCGGTAGAAAATTGTGTGAGTTATGTTTCCGGTGAACTTAAAAAACGCAGTTTTGAGATAAACGCTGCACAGCCGCTATTTTCAAATTAATTGCTTCCAAAATTTATTGTATACAGTCACTGATATGTATGATGAGCACCCTTTCTTGTAATCTCGATTTATTTTATAGTTTTTCTGGAAAAAAAAATCCCCAAAAAGCCTATTTTTTCGGCCTCTAGAGTGGCCTAACCCCTTAAAACAAGAGAAATAATCGTAGTCTGAAGAAAAGAAAAATCGATTTCGACGAATTTTTCACAAAAACACAGCTCTAAGCGAAGAGTATTATTTCGGCCCTTGAGAATTTCGCTGCGTAGTTAATTACAATCACAATAAGCAAGCATGTAAACAAACAAAAACAACCCTCGTGTCACACAAATTAACTAACTGCATGTAAATGATGCATTTTTACACACCATCTCCACCAAGTCAGCGTGGAGGGATGGAGAAAGAGGGACGAAATTTCTCCGATTGAAAAAATAGGTAAACAGATATTACCAAGTTTGATTCGATTTAAAATATATATATATATATATCTTCTGCGCGAACATCGCCGTTATTATTTTATTATTCATACCATTTGGTTTCCGCTCCTCGTTCGAGCTGTGCGCCTAATGTGGGACATCCTGTAGACTCCCCCACCCCCACACACACACCCTCCTATATACACATTTACGAATAGGAGGGTGGACGGAAGCGAACGAAAATGGTGGAGAGGAGGAAGTGAGTACCGAGCATGCGCACCCCGTTATCGCCAACTCGCTTCCCTCTCAGTTAAGCCCCGGCCTCACAACGAGTCGGTCGGCTCTTCGCACACACACACACGTATACATGCGCGTTTGCTTCGTTGACAATTTTGTTGACGACTTCGCGCCTCCTTGCTCATTCGTTGTCATTATGTCCAGACAATAAAAACAAACGTATATACATAATCAGATGAACGCGGGGGTGGGGGAAAGCCCAAAAAAGCACGAAAAAAAATAACCGTGAAACGTTTGGAAAGGACGGACGAGTCGAGAAGCTTCGCATGTGTAAGGGACAACGTGGATTTTCTCGAGAGCGAAGTAATTCGATCGAGCTGTACACACACACCCACCCACACACACACACACACACTCGCGCGGCCTATATTCAAATATTTCGTGTGTCCCCTGCGCGCATGAACACACACACACACACACACACACCACACACACACACACACACACCACACACACACACACACACCACACACACACACACCACATACACACACACCACACACACACCACACACACACCACGCACACACACACACACAACACACACACACACACACCACGATATACACCTACGCACATGGAAACAACGCCGGAAACGCTCGATCATATTTTTTGTTTTGTTTTTTTTTCTAGCTGAGGGGTTGAAAAGAAAAACGTGTCGCGTTGTCGAGATTGCGTCACGATAGCTCAACGAGAAGGGGATGGCGGGGGGGGGGGGGGTAAAGTACTAAGAGGGGTAGATAAGTACAGGAAGGGTGAGATGGCGTGAAAAAGCACGGGAGGGGAGTGAGAGAAAAATGTCAAAGCATACTTCTTGGTAGAGGGCGAGAGGAAGTGGAAAAGCGCATTAGTTGGGGGAGGGTGAAGATGAACGCGAGGGGGTCGAGAAAGGGTTGGAAAAGCACAGGAGGGGGTCAAGAAGGGGCGGAAAGGCGCACGGGGGGTTGAGGAAGGGTTTTAAAGCATATGAGGGGCTGAGAAGAGGTTCAAAATACACGAGGGGGTGAGTAGTGGTTAGAAAACATACAAGGTGGGTTGGGAAAGAACTTGAAAGGACACAAGGTGGAGGTGCGCGAGAATTGGAAAGTCCACAAGAGGGTGAGAAATGATTGGAAAGTACACAGGGGGGAGTGAAAGTTGTAAGGATTGGACAGTACACGAGGGCGTGAAAAATGGTTGGAAAGCACATTGGGGGGTGGAAGGTTGAAAAGGTTGGAAAGTACACGAGAGCGTGAATAATGGTTGGAAAGCACACGGGGGGGGGGGGGTGGAATGTTGTAAGGTTTGGAAAGAACACGAGAGCGTGAAAAATGGTTGGAAAGCACACAGGGGGTTGAGGAAGGGTTTAAAAGCATGTGAGAGAATGAGAAGTGGTTCAAAATACTCGAGGGGGTGAGTAGTGGTTGGAAAACATTCAAGGGGGCTAAGAAAGAGCTTAAAAGCACACAACGGGGGCGCACGAGGATTGGAAAGTTCACAGGAGGGTGAAAAATGATTGGAAAGGACACAGGGGGGTGGAAAGTTGTACGTGTTGGAAAGTGCACGAGAGCGTGAAAAATCGTTTAGAAGCATACAGGGGGTTGGGAAGGGTTACGAAGCACACGAGGGGGTGTTGAAGGGTTTGAAAGCACACCAGGCGGCGCGTAAGGGGTTGAAAAGCACACGAGCGGGCGAATAAGGGTTAAGAAGCACACGAAGGAGGCAATAAGGGCTTGAAAAGAACAGGAGAGTAAGAAAGGGTCGGGAAAGACCCACGGGGTGGGAACGGTTTGAAAAGCACGTGAGGGATGAGAGAACGTTGAAAACGACCAAAAATGGGGGGCAGAAGGTTCAGAAAGTTCCACACAAGGGGGTGGAAAAGGGTTGAAAAGCACACGAGGGGGTGAACGAGTGCCGAAAAGTAGACAACGAGGTGAGAACGAGCTTTCCAGCGTAGGAGGAGGGGTCAAAGAGGGTGCAAAAGCACACGAGGGGGTACAGGGCTCGGTTGCGAGGGGTGCGAAAGTGTAGGGGTTGAAAGGAGGTAGTCGGAGAGCTACGCAGGAGCACTACGTTCGAGGGATGAACACCGGGACGGACACGTGGTGCGACTAATTGCCGTCATTTACATCCTACGACCTGCGCCCTTCTCATCATACTTGCCGCCCTTATACTCCCTCTTACTCTCTCTCCTCCTCCTCCTCCTCCTCCTACTGTGTCAAGAATCGCAGCCAATGACGGATCCTTGTCTTGCCAAATTTCATACCCCCTTAACTCTTACGTTCTCGGTATATATAATAATAATAATAATAATAATAATAATAATAATAATAATAATAATAATAATAATAATAATATACACACACACACACACATACACACGTGCGCGAGCTTTCTGTCAACCGTGCGTTTTCCAAATTCGTCGCGAGTTTAGTGTGCACGAGCGACCACGGGAAGAACGAGAGACTTCTATCCTCTCTTTCTCGCTCGGGGGTGTGCAAAAATAAAAAATAAAAAACTCTTCCTAGTGTCACGTGCCTATATATAATATATATCGGAGGACGAGAAAATATATCAGTGCGGGGGATTACAGCATCCTGCGTTCCACTGCCACGAATTCAACACCGAGAGGATACGGAAGCGGTTTATTGTTTGTTGCGCCTGAACGCATCGACGGTACACACTTTTGGAATTAAGAATTATCGGTAAGTCGCGTCGCAGTACGCCTATATCACGTGGTTGAAAACAAAAAAATGTGATGAAAACTAATTTAAAAAAAAAATATTTGTATTATTTCTCTGGTACATAGAATCAGATGAAATTAATAATACATTTATATATGTATAATTATTTTCATTATTTATTTATTTTGATTCTATGTATTTTTTTATATATCAGAGAAATTATAAAAACTTTTCTATTCCAATAATTCATTTTTATCAAAAAATGGAAAAAAAACACGTGTCGGAGGCGTATTCATCATTCATTATTTATTTGCCAATTATTTATTATTTAATATCAATGTTAATATACATATCTATATATGCGTGTGTGTAAATGACAAGGAGTAAATTTCAATCATTGCAAATCCATTTACTAAATCGGATTTATTGTTCATCACAGTAAAAATCGCAAATGATGTGGGCTGATCTGTTTCTGTGACTGAACGAAACAAAAATATAACCTCACTTTTTAAATTCTGGTTTCTCGGACTGCTTTGACTCGACTTTCATTCATTGGTCATCGAGGCCAAGTTAATCGAATTTTTTATGCAGATCTTGTATATGTATACAAATTTATTACGATCTATGTACATCATTAAGGGACAACACCACTGTGACCCCTTGTTTTTTTGCCATTTTTCAAGAATTTTTTTTTTGTGGGAAAAAAAGAGATATTCGGAAAAAAAAATTTTGTTTTGCTCGTTGTTTATTGAAGATACATAAAAAAAAATTTCTAATTTTTCACGCCCCATGGTGACGCTGGGGAAGCTCCTGCGTCAGATACTGTTGCCTCTGTAGTGGTTCGCGGCACGCAGCAGAACTCTCTTCCAATTCGATCTGAAAAAAAATACCGAGTGTTTTCGTTAATAATATGATATTTTGAAGAGAAGTACATAGGGTGTTGAAAAAAATATTGATTTTTAAAAAATAGGCACGCTTTTGAAATTAAAGGACGATTTACGAGCAAAATTTCTCGTCGAAAATAGGCTATAACTTTTTTTATTATTGAGATATCGAAAAAACCCTATGTACTTCTTTAGATAATATAGTTTTATTGATGCAGCCCAAATTTGAAGTCGATCGGATAAAAATTGCTCGAGTTCTGCTGCTTGCCGCACTCAAAAAATTGGTTTTGAGAAAAACGCGTTCAAAGTTTTAGGTTTGTTAATTTATGCGATAAATTGGAAAAAAAGTTTTTTACCTTTAATCAGCGATGCCGGCACCATATAGCTGGCCTTCAAGAAGCAAATCATTGTCCCTAGCATCTTTGCTCGAAATTGTAGAGGCTCTTCTTGCCTCTTTTGCAGCGTCTGTGAGCGAGCGCTCCGCCAGCTCGATTCGCGCTGCGTCGGTGTCAACGCAAAAATTGAAACAATTTGGGCCGATAGTTATCCCCAACGTCTCCAAAACTTTCAAGAGGCTTCTCAGGCCATCATTGAATAATAATACCGCGATATCAGCTGCAATATCACCGATTGACGATTGACGACTTGAACATTTTTCAATTATCGCCACCTATGGCTTTTTTTCGAAACTATATTTATAACCATAGCCGGTTTTTATGAAGGGAGACAAAAGAATACCTGGGAAAGACCCGCAGGACCTGGGAAAGGCCCGGTATACCTGCCGACCCTGAGGCGCGCAGCTGCGCGGGACCCCGAGCGTCACGGAGGGCTGCACCGCTCCACAAAATATTCAATATCTCCGAAAATAATTATCTTTTCGACCTGGGTCCAACGGCATCTTAATCTTAAATGTATTTTAGATTTTTCTAGATGGTTTTCGAAAAATCGATTTTTTGAAGCCGTCACAGTGGTGTTGTCCCTTAAATAAAATGGAATAATAATAATTAAAATAATATAAATTAAAAATAATAATAATAACATAAATAATAAATAAATATAAATAATTTAATGAAATATAATTGTATAATTCAATATAATTATATAATATATATTATGTAAAAAAAAAAAATTCCATCGCGAATTCATCGCCAAAAATTCAATTTTTTCTTTAGTCAATGATCTTAATAGAACCTGACGATGTTAAACCGACACCGTAACGTGTTCGATGAAAATATAATAAAAACTTGTAAAATACAAAAAAAATAAGAAACTACTCATCGACTCAAAAAAATGGAGTTTTATTTTAAAAAAATATGACTTCAATTTGTCATATGCAAGAACTTAATTTTTAAAAATTAAAACAAAGCACTCATCATTGTTTCACTCCAAAACGCAATCGAAATGCGCTGCATCGTTTATTCATCCTGTGGTCACGTTCGCAGTCAAGTTTCGTGTGCTGTGCCACAACGAGGTGCTTGAAAGTTGGAATTCAGCGAGCTCTGCGCGTGCACGTGTACGGGCAAGCTCGTAAATGCTTGCAATTTAATTCTTCTTTGATAAATAATGTCGAAAAACATTTTCGACAAACCCCTGAAGCCGTTTTATTTATTTACAAGCTGAATGCATTTTTACGAGGGCACAAACGTTTTTCTCTAGTGTGAATTTTGACGCAATTTCGGTTGCGAATAATAATGAGACGGGCATTTATCGGCGAAGATTTGAGAAAATAAGTCGTGAAAGCGAAACACGTCGTTTGCCGCGTAAACAAAGCTGGTAGAGTGTTCGTTCGAGTGATCGTCAATTCTGATGTTCGTCCTCGAAGTGTCGTATATCATTATACATATTTGAGGTAGGCGGAAGTTCCGCCATAACGATCGTATCGTGTAGACATTATGGTCGAAAAAAGACATGTGACATGTGTAAGGAAAGTAGAATCATTTTGCTGTACACGTGCTGGGACACATTTTCGATATTCGCGCTCTGTTGGTAAAGTCCTCGAGCACGCGATAATTCGATTCGTCTCCAGTGAAGCGACGAATTGTCCTGCAATCGTTGCCCGGCAAAGTTTTTTTCGTTGACGTGTTTTGAAAAGTTCCCGATTCGCCTGAATACAATCGGCCTCAATAAACAATCCCGTTTGATACGAGAATTTCCGGTCTATTTCGTGTCCGCGTGGATTTCGTAAATCAATGAACGGAATTCGAGGCGATGGAGGGTCAAACCGAGCGAGGCGACAGCGGACGGACATTAATCTCATCGATACGGTGGGACGTATGCGCGCGGCTGTGATTATGATTGCTCGACCTGGACGACCGCGCTGCTGCTACGTCGCCGGAGTATACTCGCATCCGCGCAATAACCTCTCACTTTTCCCGCAGTCAACTATACCCGCCTGTACAGGGTGGCGCGGAAGTACGGCTCGGATCTTCATCGGGATAGATGGAGCGCGTTATTTCGAAGAGAAAAGTCCTTATCCAGTTGTCTCTCCGATGCATCGTTGCTGAGATAACAATTGATTAACGATAGCCAGTCCGGCGCGTCGGCTCCCCACCGCGCGGCTGGAAGGGGCGGGGCGCCAGCGTACCCCCACCACACGGGCGTACCGCATTCGCTATCGTTAAACGCATCAATATCCCAATAACGGAGCATCGCAGAGCAAAACGCATGAGGACTTTCCTCTTTAGAATTTCGTCGTCTATCCACTCGCCGCAGATTCGACGCGACCTAAGCGACACTCTGGATCACGCTCTCCACCCATATATCCTACGCTGTCGGAGTCTCGTCCTGCGCGTAAAACTCGCCGGTTCGATCTCGATATGTGCCCCGTCAACACATACTCGAATGTATCCACAAACAAATATATCTCCACTGGGACGCGCGGGCATTGGACTACCACTACCTACGCGCGAGATCCGACCGAATGTCTCCGTTCTAACGTAAAATATGGCAGGTATATATTCGCTCCTCCAATAAAGCTATATAAAATCGTGCCTCGTCGCTGTGCAAAGTATCGACGAATCGATTAACGAAATCCGGCGCGCTGTAATAATAGTTTACGCAATTGCCTAAGCCTAATACTTAAAAACATTTATCCAAACCGTACAGGCACGAACCTTTTTTTCACCTTATCTGCTAACCTTCCCAACTTTTCAAATTTTTCTTTCTTTTCCTTAAGTCACTATCCTGGCGAAAAAAAATAGAAAGTATAATTTTCAGTCTTTCACCCCTTTTTTCCTTTCTTTCTCCCCTCGAGTGAGAAAGTCCTTGTCACTTTTGTAAATTCCGCTCAGGCCGCGTTGTCTGCGCGATGGTTATTGAGGCAGGAACTCCCGCGTGGCTCTATCAACGTGCTTGGGAATTGGAGCTCCTGCAACAGCTGTGCGTGCTACACTAAAGTATGCATGAGCCGGCGATGTTTTGTATCGGGATATACACACTATATGCCGGGAGCTAGACACCGCGTGACATATATATCTATATATATATATATACCTATATACCCTTAAAGGTTTAAAAGCCGAAGGAGGGGGTGGTGGAGAACGGGTTGCGAAGAAGAAATCCATGCTTTCGTTTTGTGAACGGTACACGAGGGAGTCAAGACCGCAAGTAGGCACGCCGATGAGACATGCGCACACGAATCAGTTGCATGCGCATTCGAAGCGTCTATGCGAATATCGCATTTCGTGTGTACCCAATAAATGGTATTTGTTTTCTGAAACTCCAGTTTTTTCTATTGTCAAGGCCATTCTTGCATATATATATATATATATATATATATATATATATATATATATATATATATATATATATATATATATATATATATATATATACACATATATATGCATATGTATAAAACGTTCGCCCCCATAACCGTAAAAAGAGCAGTTTCAAAAAAAAAGTACCTTTCGTACATATAAGTACTAAACAAATGGTACTTTTTTCTGCTCGAAGTAAACTGACAGCAAGGTAAACTTGAGAAAAGAAGTACCAGATATTTAGCACATATATACGTGTATATATACAGGAAAAAGTAGCATTTATATACATTAGTGGAAAATAAATGGCACTTTTTTCTGCTTAAAGTAACTCGAGAAAAAGAATGCCATCTATTCGGTATCTATATAAATATATATATATACATATATATATATATATATATATATATCGAAGAATGTACCAGTAAATAAATGGAGCTGCTTTTCTCAAGTTTACCTGACTTTAAGTTTATTTCATGCAGAAAAAAGTACCATTTTTTTGGTACTTACCTATATTTAAAAATGGCACTTTTTTCTAAAACTGCAACTTTTATGGTTATGAAGGTGAATCTTGTATACATATGTCCATATGCATGTGTGTGTATGAGAGAGTGTGTGTATGTATGTATATATATATATATATATATATATATATATATATATATATACACATACGTATCAAATGCAGGTGAAGGCAATTTCGGATGAGATTTCGAAATTTCCCGCGCATAGCATCGTTTCTCTTTATTGGAAGCATCGATCATTCGTGTTCAAAGTCGCGGACGTGTAATTTCCGGAGAGCAGATTCGTTGGAGGCAGATATATATATGTGCCAACATTTATCTTAAGACTTTACCGTTTCTCGCAATTTCTCTCTCTTTCTCCCTCTCTCTCGATATATATATATATACACTGTAATAGATTGTCGTATCAATAGTACCTATTGGCCCAAGTAAATCCTATTAATTTTATGGAGTTAATTTATGTAGTGGCCCTATAGCATTTTTTGATGACCCTTCATATATCTATGTATGTAAAAAAGGTATGTATGAATGCACACACACACACACACACACACACATGTATACACACACACACACACACACACACACACACACACACACACACACACACACACACACACACACACACACACACACACACACATATATATTGACACTGGTGGATGGGCAGTTGGATTTCGCCTCCGGCGGTCCTTCGCGTTAAATAACGTTGTGCATGGTCGATACTCGGAGCGGTGACCGCTTAGCCGTGTACCGGCTGGTGCAACCAGTCAGCAGAAGGTCAGTACTGCTGAGACCTTGCTGTAAGTACTTAAGGGGGGAGATACCTTTGGACGAGGAAAAAATTGCTGATTTTCATAATAGTTTTTCACATGGAAATACATTATTGAGACTTAGGATACGTTTCATTACTACTTTTGGCTATCAGATAGTATTTTAAATTTTATTAATCTTTAAAAATGACAGAGGTGTGGCACGGTCTTCTAAACGGGCTGCGGTGGATGTTGTAACGTCGGCAGGATTAATGTGAAAAAAAAAAAACAACCGAAGATTTTTCTTTCGATAACTCATACGCAGAATATGCACCAAGAAAAAGTGGAAAATGTTGAAAATCGATGAAATAACATGCTATGGAAAAAAAAGATTCAAATTTCGAAAATAATGGCTACATTTTGCGATAAAAAAACCTTGCAATAAAAAAATACTTTTTTTAAATATTTAGGGTCGTGTTTTCAACAATAAGGTTGGAAAGATTTATGCCGAGTTTCATCAGAATCTGTCGATTAGTTTTGTGTCTATACGTCACGCCAGTTTTGAAGATGTAGTTCAGAATAGCATGCCATACCTCCGCCATTTTTAAAGATTAATAAAAAAAAACCACGTAACAGCCAAAACAAGGAATCAAACATATCCAAAGTCTCAAAACTGGTAAAGAAATATTTCCTTTAAAACAATCCATGAAAATCAGGAATTTTTTTCCTCGCATAAAGGAATCTCTGCATACGTAAAAACCCGCAACGGTATACGTTGGAAGTCAGGAAATAGAAATTATTAAATTATATAGTTTTACATTTCGATCCCTAAAAAGCCGGAGCACTCTTTCACCCACGACTATAGATCACCATTGATACGGATTTCATCGTGTTTTTTTCAAACCCACATGCGTCCAACGAAACTTCGGCTTCCGAATTTTCCCAAGTTTCGGCCGAAAAATAAATAGAAATAAGAGAGAAGAAAAACGAGCGCTCAACCGCAAGTTCAAAAATGTCTAGCCGAAACAAATGGCCCGTAATTATAATTCACCGAGTAGTACACGAATAGCGAAAAAAGAGAATCCTGCTCAGCAGATCCTCGGAGCCCAAAATTGAATGTGTTAAAAAATTCATAAGCCAGCTCGCGAAAGCCCCGACGTATTCGTACTTTATGGAATTACCCCATTAGCCATATTCATCCGAAAGTATGCATGTGTATATACATATATGTATGTATATATATATATGGGGTAAAAAACGCCACATCTGCTCTCGCACGCTACATACAGAGACCGTGCGGAACAGGATGCTTAATGCGCAATAAAATCGCGTGCGAGAACGGGTTGTCGACAAGTTGCCACGAAAAAAACCCGCGGCAAGGGGCCGCGGGGGTGGATAGGACGTTGTGTATGATATCGGTGGAATGTGCTGTGTGTGTGTGTGTGTGTGTGTGTGTGTGTGTGTGTGTGTGTGTGTGTGTGTGTGTGTGTGTGTGTGTGCGCGCGCGCGCGTGCGTGTGCGTGTGCGTGCGTGTGCGTGTGCGTGCGTGCGTGCGTGCGTGCGTGTGTGTGTGCGTGTGCGTGCGTGTGCGTGCGTGCGTGCGTGTGTGTGTGTGTGTGTGTGTGCGCGCGCGCGCGCGTGAAGGAGTGAGTGTGTGTGTGTGTGTGTGTGTGTGTGTGTGTGTGTGTGTGTGTGTGAGTGTGTGTGTGTGTGAGTGTGCGTGCGTGCGTGCGTGCGCGTGTGCGCGCGCGTGTGTGTGTGTGTGTGTGTGTGTGTGTGCGCGTGCGTGCGTGCGTGCGTGCGTGCGTGCGCGTGAGTGTGTGTGTGTGTGTGTGTGTGTGTGTGTGTGTGTGTGTGTGTGTGTGCGTGCGTGCGTGTGCGTGTGTGTGGGGGGGGGGGATGGGTGAGTGGTTATGTTGGTGTGTGGGTTAGTGTATGTGGGTATTTGTAGGATGACCATTATAAGGTGGCCATTTGTTTTTACGGGCCTTGCACGGAGATTTTGAAACTGAGAAAAAAAAGATTTTTAATAGTTTTTCAAGTCCTCTTGGAAAGAAGTTCATTTTCGTAACGAGTAGTATTAGCACCGAAAAATTTAGCTTTCGAGACATAAATGAAAATTCCATTTTGAGCTCGTTAGAAAGAAGCCAATTAAATTCCGAACACGAAGCACTCCTGAAAAACTTTTTTGTGTATCACGTCATGCAGAAGAAAATTATGAAAGATGCGTTTCAAAGTGGGCAAATCGAATTCAACTCCATTGGAAAACAAGTTTTTTTGAGGGGTGAGATGCAGTCAGAGGCATGAAAAAGCGAGCATTTTCAATAATTTTTTTTTAATAGTAATTGATTTTTTTCAAAAATTAACAAAGTAGCCGCTTTTGACAGATAACTTTCGATTTTCGATAAAAAAATCGCTCGTTTATTGTTAAAAAAATAGAAATTTTCAACAAAAATGGAAATCATTCGATTAAGGACTAGTTTTTAATGCTATCAATAAGCACACCAAATTGCATCAAGATCCATCAAGTGGTTTTTGAATTATAGTGGTCACCGACTTGAAAAACAGTTTCGTTCATAGAATATTACAATTTTTGCCGAAAAGTCGAGCATTCAATTGGTTGCAGCAAATTGTTAAAACAATTTTTCAAAAAAATACTGTTTTTCGGGATGAATTATTTTTTTAAAAACATTTTGGGCAATTTTAAAGCGAAATCATTCTTTATAAAATTTTGTTAAAGTTCATAGCTTTTGAGTAATACATTTTTGAAAATATCTGAAAGAGTTTCCCAATTTTACACTTGATTCACGTATAGAAATACTAATTTAAAAAATTACATCAAATCATCAATTCCTGGCCCATACAATAGGGTTTCTGCCGATGTGGAAGCTTCCAAAATATCAATTTGTTGTTGTCTTCGAAGCGTTCTGCATTCCCGGGTGATTATCGCTTGCGCGTTTGTCAGCCGCTACCTGCCATGGGGACCCGACGCCCCTTCACTAATTGTGGGATATCCCGGAAACTATTCATCGGATTGACTTGAAATTTTCAAGGAATTTTTTTGAAACATTATACTTCAAGAAAATGTAATTTAAAAAAATCGATTTTTTGAAAATTCTGACTGCAACTGACCCCTTAAGAAGTGTTTCGTATTTTTAATTTAAGAATCTTTGTTCTGCTGAAATGGAAATGAAACTTTGATTTTTTTTTCCTCGATGCTCACTATTTTCTGGCAATTACTACTGATCACAAAAATACGCTGTATTTTTTTTCGAAGAGGAATTGAGAAACCATTAAGGGGTTTTGCCTAGTTGTGACAGTCGAAAACAGCTCATCGATGCAATTCTTTTTTAGAAAATCTTGATGATGAATTTCTACAAAAATTCGGTATTTGAAAAAGTGTTATCTGAAGAATACTCTGTAATTTTGATGTGTAGAAATATTTGATTATAATAGATATGCAGACTTTTCCGGTGAGCTAGTTTTGGTGACCCTTCTGAACTAGGTTGTCTAATATCAAAAAATCAAACAGATTTCGTTAATATATTAGTTTAATCTATGATTAATGGAAAAAAATGGCCGAAATATTGAATAAATAAAAAAATGGCACGTGTGCGAAGTGAGAGTCTTGATTTTTGTGACAAAATGGGCTTTTCGTAGATCAAATCGAAAATATACATCGGAAAAAAATCCTTCGATCATACCAATTTATTTTTAGACATTACTATTATTAGATCATACTAATTTATTTTTAAAATACTATATTTTCACATTTAGAAAAATCTTTAAAAATTATGGAATGATCGGTGCAGTAGTTGTCGAAATATTTTGCTCACCGACTTTGAGAATGTGCTTTTGAGAAAAGAAACGTTTGAAGATTCGAACGATGCTCCGAGCGTACCGAAAATTTGCTAATTCTGTTCCGATTACCTTGAAATGTTCAGGAAACATTTATGAGATATAGCGTCAAAGTATATTTATTTTGAAGGAAGTGATTTTTCGACTTTCACAACTAGGCATAACCCCTTAAATATGATATTTTTAGGTCGAAAAATGCCCGAGCCAGCCCCTTAAAATTCACATGGTCACCTTATAATTGTCACCCTGTATATGGACAGTGAGGTTCTGGGCTGTGAAAAAAATAAATGTGTTACTATCAGTTGACGATTTTAATTGAAGGTGAGTGATATTTCTAGTGTATCGATGTCGAGGCCGATTCATCAGATTGTAATTCATCACGAAACATCGACGCGTATCGGCTCCAAACGGCTTCAATTTCAATTGAAAAGAACGTATTCGAATATCTACCTGCGTGATAAATGCATGTGCGTACACGTCGCACGGGGATAAAGGACGTTCCTCATCGTCGTACCGGAGCCACGCCAGAGATTTTGATTCTTTTTTTGATCGATCACTGGCCTACATTCGCGTCGGGATTGGCTGATCGTTTTTTGATATTTTCTGCCGGCGAGAGTATCGAAATGTCGAGGCTAGAATTTTACTAATAATTGATACGTGGTCTCGCCAATTTTTTCGTTTTTTGGTCAATGAAATACATCGATAAACAACAGAGTTATTATTATTTTAAGAAAATATTGCCGTTGGTGCTTGGCCAGAGGGTGTAGATGCTCCCGGAAACTAGGCTCATCTAAAGTGGAAAATGGAAAAATGTACTTTTAGTGTAACAATAACAATTTCGTATGAGCGGATATTTTCTTGAAATTTTGAAAATTACAAAAACACCCTGTAGAAAAAAAGATCGTTTTTCGACCAGAAAAAAGACTTTAATAATTTGTTATTGACAAATGGATAAACATATGAGAAAATCATGCGATCATACGATAGAAAATGTTATAAACTATGCTCTGTCAAAATTTGGTTCCAAAAAGCATTTTTTTAAAAAGGAAGAGGGTTTGATCGCAGCGGGGTTGTTCGCCTCAGCATAATGGGCGATCTGACCCTTCACAAAAATCGTCGTAACTCAATTTTTAGACATTTTACAAAATCTTTGTTGCAAATTCAAGTCAATACCTTAGATGATTAAAAGATGCAATACAAAAATTATATTTTATAAATTTCAAGCTTTTGCCAACCCCTTAAATACATCGAAAAACTTTTCGATACCTCTTAAATACATCGAAAAATTCATTCCCCAAATAAATATAAAATACAGTTTCCACATCCGCCATATAATATGTATAATTAAAAAACAACGATAATTTATTTCCGTAGCCATGCAACCTGGCGGAAATTACTGCTCGTACAAATTTACCTTCGGCGATACGAAAACTTTTTTTTGGCTTCGAAATATGGTGATGACGTCTCTGTGTATAGACTGCCCGTGTCCTCTTTTCGTAGACATTTAATTTATTACCTGTATTCTCTTTAAATAGACAGTCTCAGCGAAACCCACACAGCTACCCAAGCTGATAGTTAATTCAATCCGAATAAAAGGACGGAAGATTCTGAGCGTCGAAATGAGCTCGTTGTCTCTTATCACGATTCCGAAATTACACTTTATCACTTTTATCAGATGTCGGCATTTCTGAAAACTGAAGATCGTGATATCGTATATTTACTATATATAGGTGGGTAGATTAGGATCATTAAAAAAAAAGATTTTTTTTTCTCAAATTTCCTTATTCATTAGTCGCAGTAGGGTGAAATAAGATGCCTGTTAAAATATGAGCCCTTAAGGCCTTGTATACGCTATTTCGCCGATTTTCGAAGGTACTTTTCTAGACGCGGTTAAAAAAAATGAGGCATATATTGACAACATTTTTTTTACAGATCATTTATGCGCGTGGTTAAGTATAGTTAAAAAATCAGGAATATCAACAAATGGCGGAGAAACAATGTAATGAAGCAATGTATTTTTTTGCGCGCGTGTTGATGGTGAAAGTTCTCGGCATCGATGTGGGTGTCTGAAAAAAATTAACATATTTATAATTGCATAATGAATGTATCTTTAGTGTGAACCAACAATATTATTTAAAAAAATTATTATAATAAAAATTCGAAACTTAAAAAAATTTTACTGAATTTTCTGTCGCTATTTTATTTTTTATATTTTGTTGTGTCATTGGAATTCTTGTTTCTGAGGATAACACCATAAGTGATGATACTAAGAATATATTGTAAAAGTTTCAGTGATATGAACCTTCGTTCAAAAGTTAGAACTTTCACAAAGTTCAAAAAAGTGAATCGTGGAAAAACGGCTTTGATGTTGGCGGTCGGGCGCGCCGCGCGGTATCTATTATGAATGCAATCTTACCTTATTTTGGGAATTTTTGGAATTTTTTCAATTCTGTAAAGCTTAAAATATTCCTAACCTTGCAGGCGAATGGAATAAAAAATCATTTAAAAAATGAAAATTTTCCCAAAAAAACCCAGCACTTTTTAGCTTAGAATATGAATTTTTGACTGAAGGTTGATGGTTACATACTGAAAGTAGCCCCAATAAAATGTTGTCCCTCAACTCACCTCAACCGTAAGAAATAGGGGTTGAAAACTTAAAAATGGCCGTATCTAAATAATGATTAGCCCGATCAAAAAATGTTTCAAACAAAAGTTGTTGGGAATAATACAATACGTATAAAGTTATCCGGAGTCCAACCTCCCAGCTTTGAAAATAGTAGCACAAAAACCATTCGAAAATTAGGGGTTGATTCGTTGTCCCTCTGTTTTCAAAGATAGGGTGTTGGACGCCAAATAACTTTGTACGAATTTTATTATTCCAAACAACTTTTGTTTGAAACCTTTTCTGATCGGGCTATTAATTATCGAGATACGGTGATTTTTAAGTTTTCAACCCCTATTTCGTAGGGTTGGGGCGAGTTGACGGGCAAAATTTTATTGGGGTTACTTTCAGTATGCAACCATCTACCTTGAGTAAAAAATTCATATTTTAAGCTAGAAAATGCTGGGTTTTCGTCTCTTTTACTGGACTAATAATATTAACATTTATAAGTGCCCTATCGTGATTTTCTATTTCCCATGCTAATAACATGGAGAAAACTTTGCTTTTTACACTTTTCCGGCAAAACTATCGAAATCTCAATATGTCGTAGGACATTTTTGTCGATCATTTGATTATTTTTTTCAAATCACGTTATTGATCAATTTGAAAACTTGATAGTTCAATAGTTAACGGCTTTACAAATACATTCATTGGAGACAAACTGCTATTTCTGTGAAATTAATTATTATATTGACCAAAAAAATTAATGAAAAGTCGCCAATTCTCAAAAAGTTACTTTTATTAATGTTTATTGTTGATGAAAATTGCAAAACACATGAGGGTTTTTTTTTTCGTTTTATTTATCATTTTTTCTGAAACAATACATTTTTAAATCTTAAATATAAAAGTTAAGAAATTTTTTATAACAACGTTGTCGTACTGTAAGTAACCAATAAAAAGTATTTTTATAAAAATTATAGTTTTTTATTTTTATTTTTCGTCTATGTAACATTTAATTTCACGGAAATAGCATTTAAAAAAAATTAGTTCGTGAAGTCGTTAACTATAGAACTATCAAGTTTTCAAATCGATTACTAACATGATTAAAAAATAAAATAAAATAAAATTGAATTGAAAATAAATGATCTTTAATTAAAATTAA
The DNA here is from genome assembly GCA_964007375.1 of Ophion obscuratus. Taxonomy (NCBI): domain Eukaryota; kingdom Metazoa; phylum Arthropoda; class Insecta; order Hymenoptera; family Ichneumonidae; genus Ophion; species Ophion obscuratus. The sequence continues at coordinate 2,684,504 of OZ023314.1, read as the reverse complement.
ATTATAAATTATAAAAATTCAATTATCAGGACATTTTGTGATAAGACTGATAGTTTTGGCGGAAAAGTGAAAAAATCTTGAAATTGACTATAAATTCAATTTTCACCTTCAATAACTTTCAAAAGAGTAGATTTATCATAAAACGATAAGAGACGTTTTTTATAGAGCTTTTAATTCGCCACAAAAAATAAATTCCGGGCATTGTTGTCCGTTTACCCGTTGGCGAGATATAGAGAACAAAAGTAGCAAGCAAAGTTGTCTCCATGTTATTAGCATGGGAAATACAAAATCGCGATGAGGAACCTCTAAATATTAATATTAAGGGCTCGTATTTCGACAGGCGTCTCATTCCACCTTACTGCAGCTACTGAATATGGGAATTTGAAGAAAAAAAATTGTCGATATTTTTTTATCCCCCTTGTTGACATATCCAAATGTACATTAGGTGGCTACATATGACTGCCTAGTTTTGTGCGGAAGAAAAGATAGTGGTTCGTTAGCAATTTGTCGAGCTGGCTTATCCAAAGTATTCCCCATCGGAAGATACAAGCTTGGCCCATCTTTCGTCCGACAATTGGACCCCACGCAGGGAGAGTTGGGCTTCTTTAGAGGCAATCCAGTAATCAAGCCATCATTTGGCCCCTGCATACGAGGCGAATTGCTGAGCCGTAAGCGCTGACTGCAGCGACCGGAACAAATGATGATCGGAGGAACGTCTGGGGAATATGGCGGCTGGCTAGGATTTCCCAGTTAACTCCTTCCAAGAACATCTTAGCCAATTGAGCAACATGCAGCCTGGCATTGACGTGCTGCAAAATCAACTTGTCATGGCGATTCTCCAATCTCGCGCGCTTCTCATGCAGAGCTCGCTTCAAACGCATCAGTTGCCGTCGATAACGATCCCCAGTGATGCTTTCCGACCCTTTCAGCTGCTCGTCAGGCATCCCCTTTCGTGTGATTCTCTGCGGTGCTTGTCCACAGAGACATCACCGCATTGGAAGCGGCGAAAGCATTCTTTGCACGTTGTACTCGATGGAGCATACCGAGTCGAATTTTTTAGCCTGCTTTCAAGGCCTTTGATCCTATGTCAGCCTCACTTGAGTCTGTTTACTACTAAGACTCCTACTGTGGGCTCCTAACATGCTCTTTCTTTGCTGCTTACCTCCTGCATAGGCCCTTATACTCCTACCTAGCCTAGCTGACGTCGTTGCAGCCCCTCTTTTGCCGCTAGAAGTCCTACTATGGGTCCCGACATGCTCTTCCTGTGATGCTTACCTCCTGCATAGGCCCTTATACTCCTACCTAACCTAGCTGAAGTCGTTGCAGCTCCTCTTTTGATTGCGTTTGGACCTATCGCGCATTTGGCTGTTTCGACGAAACGAGGGTGGGGATGGTCGCATTCGGAAGAGGGGGTCTGATAGTTTTCAGTAACCATCATGCGTTGGACTAGGTAGGATCGCGCGTTCGACGTAGAGGGGTACTTTTCCAATGGCCTTTCCATTATCTCCACCCAACGAACCTTTCGCATTCGCTTCAAACTTGCCCCCGCAGCTCCAGCAACTCTCCAAAGTGGAAGAAATGGATCTTGGACAAACAGTTACAATCTTTTTTATAGGAATTGCCTTCACGTATGCATGTATACGCTGATCCTATGACAGGCACGCATGCATACGTATAGGTACTAGTATAAGTGTTTTGGTGTATGCTTAGGCGTTACTGCCTTTATCTCCTACCAGTGTGAAGATCTGGAGGGGCAAAATAGGCTGAAAATTTCGACTTGGGATCTTCGGCATACAATTCCTCCAACAAACGATGACGTTTCCGCGGTCGATTTCTTTGCCAGGAAACAATAGTGCATAACTATCAAATGTGACTTATTTGGAAGAAAACTTGCCATTGTAAAGACAACTAAAATACAGTACCGGACGAAAAAAAGTATGTACCGTTCGAAATTCAATATTGGTGCTGTTCTACTTGCGAAAATAGTTCATGGAGTACTTCCACAGCTGTTTCAATGATACTTACAGGTTCACGTTTTCCATTATCACTAAAACATCATCAAAAATATTCAAAAGCTGAAAGAAAACAAATTCAACGCGTAGGATGCCAATTGTAGGCCAGACAAAAAAAAGTACGCGCCCAAAGAAAAAAGGCACTATGTCATCACATCGCGCATCTCGTATTTTGTGTGACCACCTTTTGCTTCGATAACAACCTGTAAACGCGGAGGCTTACTTTCTACAAGATTGTGAGCTGTTCGTCGATATTGTCCCAGGTCTCCCGCAAAGCATCAAAAAGCGTTTCTTTGTTTGTTACGTCGCCCTTATTAACATTTTGGTCCGAAATAGACCACAGATTTTCTATAGGATTTAAATCTGGCGATGTGCTGGCCAATCCCAAAGTTTGACCTGCGAAGAATGGAAAAAGGCCGATGATTTTCGAGCCGTAGGTTTAGGATCGTTGTCTTGTTGAAAGATGAATTCATCCAGCAGACTGATCTTTAGCAGTGATTCCTCCAGATTTTCGCTTATGATATCAATGTAAACATCGGCGGTTCATAATACCGTTGATTCGAACCAAATTTCCCACTCCTGACGACGCAAAACACCCCCACACTAAAACACCTCCCCTTCCGTGTTTGACAGTCTTCTGATTTTTTTTTTCATGAATCCGTTCTCCCGGCTCAATCCAAACGCGTGATCGTCGTTTAGGCCCAAACAAGTCAAACTTGCTCTCGTCACTCCAACTTTCCTCATGACTACTCAGGGCTGGTTTATTGATGATATTTGGAATGAGAATAGCACATAAATGGAAATTGAACGGTGCGTACTTTTTTTTGTCCGCTACTGAAGATGACATTCAATGCGTCGCACAAAAGTGACCTTAGGCGTTGAAGCTTTGGCGGTACTCCATGTAGGCACCAACCATCCTGTGTATTGCCAACTTTTGTTTCGAGAAAACAATATGCCTAACGCCATCTATTACCAGCGGCCGATTCATATGCAGCCCACAATATAAACGTATAATACGAGAAAAGAGGACATTACACTTTCGTTACTATCAGACTGGGGCTGCATAAAGTATTCAGAATAAGGGTGGTTAGTAGGGGTGGTTAGCCTCAGAAAAATGATCTTTATATTCCAGCAGTCTTGCACGTACATCCACCCAACACACCCACCCATACGTAAATGCACGTGTATACACGCGTTCAAACGAAGACGCCGTCGGACACGCCGGATGGCTTGACGGACCGCGGGTGTCGGTTGATAAATGTCGAGCGTGCGGAGAAGGCGCCACGAGAGATAGCCCAGCGGAAAGCACAGGCGGGCGCCCGCCGTACCAGAGATAGGCAAAAGTCTTATCTCGCCTTGGTTGGATAGCCGCGGCGCTGCACGACCCGCCGTAAAAGCTGCCTTCATCCGCCACACCAAGAGCCCTCGCTCGAAACGAGTCCATGCAACCGTTCTATCTCTGTCTCACGGGGCTGTTACCCCAAATGTGTATCTACATACGTAGAGGGAGAGAGGGAGAGAGGGAGGGAGAGAGAGAGAGAGAGAGAGAGAGAGGGGGAGAGAGAGAGAGAGGGGGAGAGAGAGAGAGAGAGGGGGGGAGGGAGGGAGGGAGGGAGGGAGGGAGGGAAGGAGAGGGAGGGAGGGTGGGTGGGTGGGTAGGAGGGAGGGAGGGAGGGAGGGGGAAGAGAGAGAGAAAATTCGTGCAATTGTATGTTTACAAAGAGAATAAATGGATAGACAATAAGACTGATAGAGCAAGAATGATTGATTTGTACAATTTCTTATACCCCAGCCAAAGTTTCGGGCAAACAAAGATACAATATAATATAAATCTTACACAAAAAATCATCCATAACTGAGGTAATAACCAAATACAAAACGCAGTGTCTCCCCGTCCAGATATCGGACGAACAAGCGCATGTTATTCGTCTGGATAGCGGCTCAGTTCACGCCGTACTCCCAGTAGACGTACACATTATTGTGCTTCATGTCAGCTAGTATCCGGACGAATAACATATATATAATCGTACGGATAGAATGTGTTAAATTGTTAAACGATCTATCTGGACGAATAATTTACACGTATTTGCTCGAAAAAAGTCTTTGTAATTTTGGTTGGGTTTGTTTGGGTTTGTTTGTTTGGGACGTTATGCAGCGTGAACTGAGCCGCTATCCGGACGAATAACACACTTATTCATCTGATAACCGGACGGCTAGCTACAGCGAATACAAAATCTTTATACTAAAAAGAATCCGAATTGAAGATGAATACAATAAAGATGGGATAAACAAAAATATGGAATAACAATGTTGGAAACTAGCAATATACAACATATAAGAGAGAGAGAGAGAGAGAGAGAGAGAGAGAGAGAGAGAGAGAGAGAGAGAGAGAGAGAGAGAGAGAGAGAGAGAGAGAGAGAGAGACAGACAGAGGGCAAGAGAAAGGAAAGAGAGAAAGATATGCAATTTCATCTTGACCACGTTTTACAATTCATTATATTATAATTATGACTTGTACTGGTTTAAGGCCACAGTAACGGGTATAAAATCATGTGCGAATTTAACCATTTTTTCGTATGAAAAAGTGATTCACTCATGAAATTAATTACACATTTATTTAGTATGAATATCAAGCTGTTAGAATTTTTTTCGACGTACAAAATGGCCGACTAATATTTTCTTTTGTTATCTTCTTTTTTAGGCGCTCCGCGGCGTGAAATTTGGCGTTTAGCAAAGTTTTTGACTAATCAGAAATTTTCAATTTGAAGTAAATCGAATGAAAATTGTTAAAGTTATTTGTCACACCATTTGGAAAAAAGCTGTTTCGAGAAGTTTCGATTAGTCGGCCATTTTGTGCATCGAAAAAAATATATATTTTTTTTAACATACTAAATAGATGTGTAATTAATTTTATGAGTGAATCACTTTTTCATACGAAAAGAAAATTGTTAAATTCGCACATGATTTTATACCCGTTTCTGTGACCTGAGGCCTCAAAAAATATATCCAAACTAAGATTTCACCTGGGATGAAAGAAAAAGAGTCGATAGGATAAACATGATAATAATAATTGTAATAAGAGAGAGAGAGAGAGAGAGAGAGAGAGAGAGAGAGAGAGAGAGAGAGAGAGAGAGAGAGAGAGAGAAGGAAAGGGTGCGAGAGAAAATGAGAGAGAACGAGAGGAGGAAAAAAACCGAGAAATAGAGAGACACCATTAGTTTATTCGTGCTCAGGAGCGTTTATTCGTGCTCTTAGCTCTCTAAGAGCACCGTACCGAAAAATATATCACACGAGCATTCATACAATGATATGTACAGATAGTTGTTTCCTGATCATTATTTTATAACTATGACTAGTCATATTTGAAGAACAATAATATAAACTAACATTATACCTGCAATAAGAGAAAAAGAAAAGACAAAATGAATATAATAATAACAATAATAACAACAAGAGAAAGAGACAGAGAGTATCTCTCTTTCGTTTTCTTGCACAAGTATACATATATCGGATCGCAATGTCACCGGTATTGCGAACAGCGACTTGTATCTCGATCGAGCAATAAAACGACACACATATATATATAAATATATATGTATATGTATACGTATGTATGTATGTATATGAACAAACGATGAAAAGTTTCTTTTTTGCCGCTTTTTGTTGTTTTTTCCCTCTTTACGAGTCGCTCTTTTCATTCGGTGAGAGAGAGAGAGAGAGAACGAGAGAGGGGAACGAGGCAGCCTGTGATGAAAAATAAGAATTTCAAATCCAATTTCCCGACCCATATTTAAAACAGTACGCGGACGATGAGCGCGGCCGACCAAAATGCAAGAGCGACGAGTGCAAAACGCAACTATACATATAAATATATATATACATATACAGGTACGGTATATGAACCGGTATATTTTTTCTACTAGCCCGTTGCCAGTATTACGCAAACAAGCACAAACGACGCCTTCATTTATATATATATATATATATATATATATATATATATATATATATATATATATATATATACATATATACAGGGTGTCCCATTTTAATATCCATCTTATACCTGAATTTTCTCGAAAAATATTGCTCGGACGAACTATTGTGTGGAACAAAACTTCTAGGGATTGAAGGGGGACGTTTGAAAAAAATTTATTTGAGGAGCCAAAATTCAAAATGGCGGCGTTACAAAGGCTGACATGTTTTTTTCAAACGGAAACATAACTTTTTTTATTGCCAAAAAATTTGTGAGCTGAAAACTAAAAACTTTTGTTGAAAAATTTTTTTGATAAAGTTCATAGTTTTCAAGTGAGAACATCATTTTCAATTATTTCAGATGTATTCAGGCATGCAACCTCCTACGCTTTGGCTAACGCAAATGCCGATGGTAGGGACAATTAGACTAAATGTCTCACGGCAAGCCGCTCAATGTTGTATTTTCGAATGTATGACCACTTGAACAAAAAAAGAATCAAATTTTTTCGTTGAAAATTTTTTTTGGTTTTTTGTTTTCAAATTTGGACGATATTTCATGAGAAAATTTCGGAGGAAAATCGATGAAAAATAGTTTTTTTCCATTTTAATAGCGTTTGTGCCATTTTCAGGCCCAAAAACGTGTTTCTTTAAATCCTTGACAAACTTTGATCACGATGGGTAGAAAAACACACACACACACACAAATCCTGGATACATCTGAAATAATTGAAAATGATGTTCTCACTTGAAAACTATGAACTTTATCAAAACATTTTTTCAACAAAAGTTTTTAGTTTTCAGCTGACAAATTTTTTGGCAGTAAAAAAAAGTTATGTTTCCGTTTGAAAAAAACATGTCAGCCTTTGTAACGCCGCCATTTTGAATTTTGGCTCCTCAAATAAATTTTTTTCAAACGTCCCCCTTCAATGCCTAGAAGTTTTGTTCCACACAATATTTCGTCCGAGCAATATTTTTCGAGAAAATTCAGGTGTAAGATTAAAATGGGACACCCTGTGTGTATATATATATATATATATATATATATATATATATATATATATATATATATATATATATATATATATATACACCTATATATATATATATATATATGCGAAATTCGAGCGTGCATCAAACCCCCTTGGCTTTTCTCGTGGGTCGTTGCGTTACCGGAAAATGAATAATTGAAGAATACGTCGCGGTATCGCGCCCACGCGGATGCGTGTCTATACATTATGTAGGTACGTGAAATAAAAGTGATTTTGAAGCCGTTCGACTTTAAGTGCCATTCTCAAAATTGATAGTTAATATTACATAAACATAACAACTCGAAAATATGGGGCCGGATTGAAATTCCGGACGTTGAATGATCAGAACGCTCAAAACTCAGAAAAATTACTACCCCGAAAGATCAAAACTCCGAAAGAATTCTACACGAAAGACCAAAACTCCGAAAATCTGAAGACCGTTAAAAAAATTCGGCTATGGACGTGTTGAAAGTTTAAAATTTTTCTATAAATCGACGAATTATTTCAAGATTCTTTTATTTATTAAGAAGTGATTTTACGTCAATTTTGAAATTTGTCTAGACAATGTTGTACGTTAATCATTTACAGTCAACTGTGTAGACTTTCACTGGCATAATCTTGACGAACCTTGTAATTTCGGAATTTCAACCCGGCCCTCATGTCAAGATCGTGCCGGCGAAAGTCTACACAGTTGACTGTAAATTATGTAGAACGTATAACATTGTCTAGATAAATTGCAAAATTGACGAAAAATCACTTTAAAAAATAAAACTTCTTTAAGGAGTGAGATGCAGTCAGAGGTGTGAAAAAACGAGCATTTTTAATAATTTATTTTTTATAGTAATTGAGTTTGTTTTACAAAAGTGGTTGCACAGACTTTTTATGTTATATCTCAACTTGACTTGTACAAATTTTTAAAGAAAAATATCGATTATTTATAAGAATATCGCCATCTTTGTCGGACCCTCTTCGGCATGTAGTGCCTTGCGGTGACCATCATAAAATTTTACTGGATCATCTGCCATCAAAAAACGAAAAAAAATCTTAAGTTTAATAATATATCTAGTCCTTAATCGAAGCTTTTTTTTCTCAAAAATTAACAAAATGACGGCTTCCGAAACACAAGTTGCGATTTTCGACTGAAAAGTCGCTGGTTCATTGTTTTAAAAAAATAGAAATTTTGAACAAAAATGAAAATCCTTCGATTAAGGACTATTTTTTAATGCTATCAATAAGCACACCAAATTTCATCAAAATCCATCGAGTGGTTTTTTAATTATAGGGGTTGAAAAACCGACTTGAAAAACAGTTTAAATTTTTTCGACGTGGATACGGTATTGTATGTTCGTAAAATGTTGAGCTCGATGGATGAAGCTAAACTTTTTTAATGTATTTTTATCCGCTGAATCCGAATATCACAATTTTTGCCGAAAAGTCGAGCGCTCAATTGTTTATAGCCAATTGTGAAAACAATTTTTAAAAACATTAAAGTTTTTCGGAATAACTTATTTTTTTAAAAAACATTTTGGGCAATTTTGAAACGAAAGTATTCTTTATAAAATTTTGCTAAAGTTCATACTTTTTGAGTAATACATTTTTGAACATTTCTGAAAGAGGTTTCCAATTTTACCCTTGATTTATGTATAAAAATGCGAATTAAACAATTACTTACATCGAATCATCAATTCCTGGCCGATACAATAGGGCTTCTGCCGATGTGGAAGCTTCCAAAATATCAATTTGTTTTTGTCTTCGAAGCATATAATGGGCGGGGGGGGGGGGGGGTCGAACCCGGTTGGTTGCAGCTGCCGTCCGCTACCTGCCATGGGGACCTGACGCCCCTTCACTAATTGTGGGATATCTCGGAATCTATTCATCGGATTGACTTGAAAATTCCAGGGAATATTTTCAAGACATCATACTTCAAGAAAATGTAAAAAAATAGATTTTTTGAAAATTCTGACTGCATCTCACGCCTTAAATAGTTCTTCGATTTATTAAAAATTTTGAAACTTTTGAAACTTCCATAGCCGAATTATTTTAACGGTGTTAAGATTTTCGCAGTTTTGTTTTTTCGTGAAAAATTTCTTTCGGAGTTTTGATCTTTCGGGGCACTATTCTTTCAGAGTTTTGAGCGTTCTGACCATTTCAAAGTTCGGAATTTCGACCCGGCCCCTACTTCAATTTCGGAATATTAAAATTCGAAATTTTAAACCGTCGGAGCATTCAAAGTTTGGAATTTCACCCCGGCCCCGAAAATATCCTTTTCATATTTATATTTGAAAAGGATATTTTGAACTCGATATAAATATATATATATAATATTTCGGGCCTTCGCGTAGTTGAAATTTTTGAAAATATCGGTTTTTGGTTTTCAACGGATTCTCAAAACATAACGTTTCGAAAATATTCACTGAAAGTTTCAAACCGATCCGTTAAAAACTGCGGGAGTTGTGAGCGTTAATAGGTAGGTTCCGCGAACCCGCGAACTACAAAGGCATTTTCCCCTAATAGTACAGTATTTACTATATATTGGAATCGGCAAAAATTAGAAGAAGCCTAGTTTTTTGACAGATGGTTTTGTAGGTGCCGCGAGTCCTAAATCCTAGTTTGCCTAAAAATCGGGGTGCAGTGTTTTTTAGGGGATGAAGGGGGATGGGGGTGGCTTAATGCCGAAATACAACCCCTACGAGGTCGGCGCCGGGAGACAAAATGTTCCAAAAAATACGGGTTTTATTTTTGTCCATAGCGCCGAAGTCGTGGAAGTTCATTTTGGGGGTGAAAAAGTGGGGTGAAATTTTGAAAAATCAATTTTGATTCGATAACCTTGTAGGAAAAATTCATACAAGTTGTGGTCAAATGGGAACGTTGTAGCCCTTGGAAAGAGGCGTATATCTAGTATTTGGTCATTCCTCTCCGATGGTATCACTCCCAAAAAAATGGTTGAAATAACGAAAGAAAATGTTTATTGAATAACTAAAAAACAATTGATTTTTCGGTGATGGTTTAAATGCACGAAATTTAGAGAATAATTTTCTCTATGTTTTCGTCTCGATCGACCACCCTTGAATTTGGCTTTTTCCACCCCCTCTCGGAGGTTGAAAATTAAAAATGCAATTCTGGGAAAACTTGCAACCGAAAATAAAGAGATACGAGTTGGGTGCTGTGAACAAAAATGTAGCTGAGGGTTCAAGCTACAAATTGTTCCACGGCAGCGAATTTGTGCGGTCAATAGTTTTCCCAGAATTTCATTTTGTACTTTTAACCCCCAAAAGTCGTTGGAAAAACCAAAATCCAAGGGTGGTCCATAGAAACGAAAATATAGAGGACATTATTCTTTAAATTTCGTACATTTAAACTATGCCCGAAAAATAGATTGTTTTTGAGGTATTCAATAAACAATTTTTTTTTGTATTTCAACAATTTTTTGGGGGGTGACGATATTATTGGAGAGCGATGATCAAATCCTCGATCGACGCGTATTATCAAGGGCTACAACGTTCTCATTTGAACAAAAGATGTAGGAATTAATCCTAAAGAGTTGATGAATGAAAGCTGATTTTTCAAAATTTCACCTCACTTTTTCACCCCCAAAATGAACTACCACGACTTCGGCGCTGTAGGTAAAACTAAATCCCGTTTTTTTCTGAATATTTTGTCTTACGGCGCCAACCTCGTAGGGGTTGTAAAAATCAATATTTTATTAAATCCTTCGTCCAAGCACTAGATAATTTCATGCAAAAACTAAATGCGTTTAATTTCTTCCAAAGGACGTTTTTCAAACAACGCTCTGCACAAACCATTGTCTATACCATATTTATATATACTTGCAATACAAAAATTGTAAAAGATACTTGAAAACGTACTCTTTGGTGTAAAAAAAAATCGAAAACCCACACACGTTGTCCCAGAAAAAAACTATCATTATTCCTCTTTTTTCGCCCCCGAGCTAGGTTTAGCCCGTTAACTATCAGTTTTAAGGACGGTCCTTAAGGTCGAGTGGTTCCAAAATTACTACTTCTCCACCATGTACAAGCTGTCCTTTTATGAATGAATAATCCCGCAACTGTCGATACCTCAGATCATGTCCTACTATACGCTGAAATTTTTGTTTATTAAAAGTCCCACGGTTTTTGCCCATCCCAGCTGCTTTTGGTTTTTCGCATGTCATTTCTACTAATGATATCAATCGCCAATAACAAAACAACTTTTTTAAATGACTGTCCCGATATGCGTAGTAAATTTTTGGACACTGCAGGCTATCAAAATCATGTGTTCGAATTGGTTTGTATGCAAATTCTGCATAAGTTCTTTTTTCATAATTTCCTTAACATTTAAGGTTAAGAAGAAGACTTTTCTAGACAAAACAAATAACCAAGAGTACTTCTTACCAAAGCGGGTAAAAAAGTTACCATTTGTAGAAATGGCATGCGAAAAACCAAAAGCAGATGACTTCTCTCTCGTAAACCGTGGGACTTTTACTAAACTAAAATTCCAGCATATAGTAGGACATGATCTGACCGATCGACAGTTGCAAGATTAACCATTCACAACAGGACACCCTGTATATATGTGTGTGTGTGTGTGTGTGTGTGTGTGTGTGTGTGTGTGTGTGTGTGTGTGTGTGTGTGTGTGTGTGTGTGTGTGCGCGTGTGTGTACGTGTGCGTGTGCGTGTGCGTGCGTGTGTGTGTGTGTGTGTGTGTGTGTGTGTGTGTGTGTGCATTTTGCACAGTGCGAAAATCGTAAAAAATCGGTCACATAAAATCACACACACACACTCACACACACATATATATACGTGTGCGTGTGGGTGTGGGTGTGGGTGTGTGTGCACCCTGTAAATTTTCTATCTGGACAAAAAATCCAATATGCCGGCGAAAAAAAATCGTAAACCAATTTACCAAAAGGGGTTTTGTAGCGAATGAAGCCAGCTTCATTTTGCTTTTTCATTTTTATTTTTCCGATTTTTCTTGTACTTGTATACGACTTTTTTTAAATACCGATTTTTTACGATTTTCGCACTGTGCAAAATTGCATGCTGGACTTTGAAAAATAGTAATCTTACTATTTAGTGTTAAGATCTTTGAAAACGACGACGTTCGCTTTATTTTCGTTAAATAAATGCCATTTTTTCGTATAATAATTCAGATTTTTCTTGAAAAAAACGTCAAGTTTCCTTGATGTTGGAAACGCATCGAGGCGTAACTTGAAAACCATCAGGTTTGGAATATTTAGTCCAAGAAGTACAATGTTGTATTTTGTTGTTTTGGAGCTACTAAATTTTTTCAAGATTTTTTTTTCAAAATCTCTTTGTTTCGCTTTTTTTGTTGATAGTCAACGATTTGTCTCATTAATTTATCGGCGTTAAATAGAAACAAAGATGTTTTAATGAATATATCGAGAGGAGAAACGGTACATACAGCTTTGGCCAAAAGTATGACGCACTCTCTCCCGAGCCACGGGGAGAAATGGGCGGAGAGAGTTCAATGATGAGTCGGTGATAATCTGAAAAGTTAAGTTTGAGGTATAGATTGGAGTGTAAGGAAGCCCGGCAGTCTTTCTTTGGAATTGTCTCCGAATGTGGGCCGAGTTCCGAGGATTTTTCGGCATAGGAGAGGCTTTTGTGGTAAAACGAAAAAATAATGGGAATGGTAAGGTTTAATGAGAAAATATACTGTATTAAAAAATGAATAAAAAAAGGATACTATAATATAAAGATGGTTTTTAGAGAGGTAGGTTTTTCAAATGAGTACAGATACTGTATTAAAATTAAAAAAAGGTTAGTACAGCAAAAAGGTAGTTTTTTCGGTTAGGTAAAATTTTTTAAAGGAGCCTTTTTCTTCAACACGGGACTGCGTTAACCCTAGATAGCTAACGTTCCTGGACTTCTATGATAAGCTAACCATTCGACAAAATGACGAGTATGCAGCAGGTATCTCAAAAACAAAAGTACTTACCGACTAAACGCAACCACCACGCGACGCAGTCTAGCGGACACTAAGTTGGCGCGAAAGTTGGCACTAAGTTGGCGCGAACGTTAGCTGTCTAGGGTTAATAAAAGAGAAGGTAGGATGGCGATTCTTCTCTTCTACACCGGACGGCGTAAAAGGAGGAAGGATGCTATTCTTGGATAAGTGAGATCACGTGCTGCGACTCTTTGACATGGAATATGGAGAGGTTACGGGTCTGCAACACTCTCCGACGCGCGCACGAGCTGCGAACACATCTGTTTTTTCCAGTTATGATCGTAGCCGGTGGTCGGGTTATATTCCCGAGCGAAGCTACCAATAGCCATGGGAAAGCGAAGAACAGGGCGCCGATCCTCGGGCGCTACGCGAACTACGCGCGAACATCGGCCGTCGCGTGTGGCCAACCGAGGGTGGGTCGAGCGCGGTCGACGTGAGCCGAGCGCGCTGCCGTGTGCCGAGCGCGCCATGTGTCTCGCGAGGGAAAGGTTGGGTACAAATTTTTCACAAGCTGGCCCATGACACGCGGGTAACCTCGAGCTATCATAGGCAAGCCGTACATTTATTTCGTAACTCGTTCGCAAGTTTTTATCGGTACGTTTTGTGCGTGTGTTTCTTTTTTCCTGTTTAGGTGGATTACGGGCGAACGTCGAGGGATTGCGCCCGCGTACCTGGTAAGTGTGCGCGGGCTCGTCGCGCACGCCGGTAAGTCTTTTACACTTATAATAAAAAAAAAAGAAAAGAACAAAAAAGTAATAGCGGTAGTTGTGAGGGGGGAGGTTTATTTACGCGCGTTATATAATACAAAGGGACAGGGGGAGTCGTGACTTGATTAATAAGAGGAAGAGATTTTCAAACAAAAGTGACAGCGGGAGGTTATGTACAGGGAGGGGATTTATTTACAGGGTGATAAGGGGAATATACCGTGGGGATGAATGTCGGGTATCGGCATGGTCATCTGCGAAGTTGTCATCTTTTATAGACCCTTCCAGACGCAGCGGCAGGGTCTGGTCTCTTCGAGAAGACTCTCCGCAGAGGGGCACGCCGATGTGTTGGCAGAGACGTCCCCGGCGAGGGCGTGCTATCTTCGGAGGAAGCCATCGGTCGTCGAAGGACTCGTAGAGGGAGTTCGCTGCAGGAGACTTGCCCCGGAGGGCTTGCCGAGGGGGTCTCTGGACACGAGCAGCCATGGACACATGGTGCCTCGGTGCTTCGACCTTCTATCGGCCAGAGGGTTGTTCCGGAGAAAATTAGGGGTATATTGGCCGTATTGAATGTGCGGACAACAAGTATTGGGCACCCCTATACAATATTGATATTTGCAAAAGTACATAAAACTATTACAATTGCTTCGAACTAAAGTTAAGACGGCATCATCAAACATAAAATTAAACAATAGAGAAGCTCTTTTGATGGATTGCTAAATATCTGGATCGTAAAACGCCAAACATGTGCGTTTTTTTATTTCTCATTTTTTAAATCTCTATTCCTAGACTGGAGAAGCCTTTTTCTGCAATTTCATTCGTTCAGCGCGATTCCTTGTTTTGGAAAATGCCGAAAAGTAGTCTTGTATTTGATGATGCCGTCTTAGCTTCAGTTCGAGGCAATTGTAATAGTTTTATGTACTTTTTTAAATGTCAATATTTTATAGGGGTGCCTAATACTTTTGGCCAAGGCTGTATGTATCTTTTCTGCTCTTGAATTTTTCGTTAAAACATCTTTGTTTCAAAGTAAGGGAAATAAATTAATAAGACAATTCGTTGACTATCAACCAAAAACAGCGATACAAAGAAATATTGGAAAAAAAATCTAAACAAAATTGAGTGACCCCACAGTAACAAAATACAACATTTTACTCCTTAGACTAACTAGTCCAAACCTCGTAGTTTTCAAGTTACGCCGCGCGATGCCGGCTTGTCGGAAACCAGCCGTTTTTTTTTTTCAAGAAGAAACTAAGGTAAATGTCCCAAGTATTGAACAGGTCCCAATTATTGAACACTATCTTGTATTTTTATTATTTCTCATTCACCTGCATGCATTTGCTTATTTATAAAATTTCATTACATATATGGAACTTTTAGCTATCGAAATGTTACCTTACTTGTGCAAAAAAAGCTTTAATTAATAGATAAAAAAATTATTTAATCAGCAACGGTGACTCGATTTGACGTCTCGTGGTAACTGCTTATCGTTTTTGCTAAGACGCGCCGCTTCATGCGTAAGGGCATTAAAAATTCGAAAACTGTCGCATCTCAAAAAGTAAAGGCCTTTCAGGTTCCTCAAAAAATTTCTTACAAATAACAATTTTTATGAAAAAACTTTATTTAATTATTTGATAAAAAATACAGTGTTCGATCATTGGGACATCGAAAATGCAGTGTGTCCCAATTATTGAACACTCGAATTCTCCAAGTTGGCGTCATTAAACCCATCAAAACATCGAGACAGTTAACGTGTGACAGATCGTGTGAATCGGATTTATTCAAACGAAAACTGTAAGTTCCTGAATAAACTTACCTTTATTCTTTTAATAATAACTCTAAGATCGTCAAATATATTTTTTATTTGTATTTTTGTGCAATAAACATAAAAAGGAAAGTAAAAAGAGAATATAACCTAAATGTAACCTAAAAATACGAACGTACTGTTCAATATTTTTTGCTCTCCGATATTTCAGGGAGCCAAGCTGCGACAAAATCAAAAAAAGACAGAACATGAAACCGAGGAAGCTGAAAATAAAAATAAAATAAAGTTCGAGTTGAAAAGCAAAAATAAACCCAATGCGAATGAACCAAAAACCTGTCAAAAGAGACTAAATATATATTTTTGTATTTTTACATGATTAACAAAAGATTATTTAAGTGTTTGATTTTGCTTTTATTTCTTAATATTGTACCCAAAATAATATTTTTAGAACGGAAAAAGAATTCTCGAGAGTGTTCAATAAGTGGGACATGCCTGTTCAATATTAGGGACATAGGCACTTCCAGTGTTTAATAATTGGGACATTTGCATTCTTCACATTGTTATTCTTTTTGTTCATTTGAAATCATTTAAAAATAATTTAAAGGGTGATTTTTCGAAAGTAAAAATATTAAAGTATCATTTGAACCTGAAAGCGATGGTTTTTTCTTGATTTTATATTTTTTTCTCACCGAATTCATTCCCCCAGATCCTTAGCTGTTCAATAATTGGGACATTTACCTTAAATAACTCTGACAAAAGAAATCGCAATTTTTTTTTCAAACCATACTAAAGCTAACGTTGTCCTTTTAAAGTATCTTAACACTACATGGTGAGATTACTATTTTTCAAAGTCCAGCGCGCGATTTTGCAAAGTGCGAAAATCGGCATTTTTAAAATGACATACCGGATTCAAAAAAATCGCAAAAATAAACAAAAAAGCGAAATGAAGCTAGCTTTGTCCGCTCCAAAACCCCGTTTGGTAAATTGGTTTACGATTTTTTTTCGCCGAGATATTCGATTTTTTGTCCGGATAGAAAATTTACAGGGTGCCTAATACTTTTGGCATAGACTGTATTATGTACATAAAGACACTATTTTTACTATATATGTATACTATTTTCCATCACACATATATATATATATATATATATATATATATATATATATATATATATATATATATACAGAGTGTCCTGTTATGAATGGATAATCCTTCAACTGTGGATTGTTCAGATCATGTAAACTATGTGCTCAACTTTTACTTTAGATCATCTGTTTGTGGTTTTTCGCATGCCATTTCTACAGCTGATAACTTTTTCGACCCGGTTTTTTAAAACATACTCTTCGCTATTTGTTTGATCTAGAAAAGTCTTCTTATTAACCTTAATTTTCACACAAACCAATTCGAACATCTGATTTTGATAGCTTGCGGTGTAAAAAAAATGTACTCCGCATATCGTGCTAATCACTTAAAAAGTTACGCCACAAGTCAACAAGTTACGCCGCACAATGCCGGCTTTTCGGAAACCTGCCGTTATTTTTTTTTTTTTTTTTTTTTTTTTTTTTTTCAAGAAAAAACTAAATAACTCTGCAAAAAAAATCGCAAAATTTCTTTCAAAAAACCAAACTAAAGCTAACGCTGTCCTTTTCAAAGATTACTATTTTTCAAAGTCCAGCGCGCAATTCTGCAAAGTGCAAAAACCGGCCAAAATCGGCATTTAAAAAATGACGTACCAGGTACAAAAAAAATCGCAAAAAAAATCGATTTTTTGTCCGGATAGAAAATTGACAGGGTGCGTAATACTTTTGGCCAAGGCTGTATATATATGTTGAAAGAATAGTGAATATATAGTGAAAATAGTGTGTGAGTGTATATATATGTATATGTATGACTGTGCAAGCGAGCGATTTCGCATAATGTAATTGTTGCGTCTCCTCGTTCCGTTCGAGAATGGTTTTCATACGCACTCATAGTGGCCACGGGCCAAATGGAAGAATATTCGGAAAAAAACTCAATCGATCGTGATCCGCGCATACATACATGCATAAGTACACGCATACAGATTTATTCGTTCATACATATATTCATTTTTCACACACACACACACACACACACACACACACACACACACACACACACACACACACACACACACACACACACACACACACACACACACACACACACCATACATTATCATATATATATATATATACGGGTCAGTCACGGTACAGAGGGCAGCGATCCTTGTGCACACACATTCTCGTCTGCATGGCCTCTCGCATACCGCTCGTGTACGCAGACATTTTTTTCCATCAAAATTTCCGATGATATCGGAATAACCCGGGCGAACTATCCATTCCCGTATAGCGCACTCGATATTCCCTTTTTGGAAGTTTCTTTTTCTTCTTTTTTTTCGTGTTTTTTCATTTTTTGTTTTTTAATACCCTCGCTTTTTCTTTACATCGCGTTACTCATTGCCGAATATTCGAGTTTTTTTTTTTTTTTTTTTTTTTTCACGGTGTAGGGGGGTTGAGTTTGTCGGTGGACGGAAGTTGGGGTATGGAAAAAATGGGGCGCGGAAATAAGAGCGAGGTCGTTGAAAACGATGATTACCGTGCCGCAACGCGTCCACACTCAAAGTGCGGACAATGGCCGGCTCTGAACGGTTCGGAGCACGAGCCAAAATCCGATATGGAATGTCGCGGTATTTTTTGCCGGATCGGTGGGGAAAATTATTTACCGCGGCTGTCATCGATGTCGGCGAGAAATTGGGGAACATTTCGGAGAAAGGGTGGAGGGGTTACATCCACTTCCGGTATTAATTGAAAATTGGATTCGAAATGAAAATAGATAAATTTATATCGCATTTATGTCGAATTCTCACGAATATATCGATGATTTTAATTAGTAAGAGAAAACGCACCAAATCGAACTGATTATTTATTTAATGTTATTTTAGTTTCCATTTAAATACTCAGTGCTCTAATGCATCTACGAATATTCACGAATGCATAGGTGCAATTTAAGCAGGAATTTAATCACGAATTTAATTACTTATTTTCACAATCACAAATGAACGAAATAATATTTATTTTTCCTGCGTGCAGCCTTTTTCGTGTACTTTCGCGAAGTCTCGGCAAAAGCAATTGCATACTCATTCATTTTTGCAACGAAAAACCTCAGGGGTTACTATGGGGGTCTAGCCTAGGTTACCTTAGTCCAAAGTCTAAGGATTTCGAGTTATCATGGTAATTATGATTTTTGGAAAATTTCCCAAAATTAGGTTAAAGAAGGTTAAAGGTTAAAGTTAAAAATATAAAAATACCTCTTATGGTATTACCTTAAAGGTTGAAGATTGAGGTCAAAAAAATAAAAATACCTCTTATGTTAATGACATTTTTCGAAAAATATCATTAACATAAGAGGTAAACGAGTTAGTACCTAATTTTGGGGAATTTTCCAAAAATCATTCTTACCATGATAACTCGAAATCCTCAGACTTTGGACTAAGGTAACACAGGTTAGATTTGTTTCTAACGAGGTGACCTATCACCCCCCCTTAAGCCTTTGCGTCGACCTTCCTAATACTCTTTATATTTATGCATCTCGAACATCAACCAACATATATATATATATATATATATATATATATATATATATATATATATATCTTTTTATTAATATATATTAATATATAATATATCATAATAAATATTCTAATATATTAATATATGTAGCGGCAGTCTCTGGTTCCTTATATACCATTTTAAGAGTATTTACATAAATGCCCCCCCCCCTTTTCATTATTTCAATTATTTTACATTGGTGTTCTTATATCATTCCTAGTTACTAGTTTTTCAAATGGTCTGATGTGATTGCAAAGTGGCTTTACCAGTTGCATTTTCAGTTGCGCTTCTATTTTCCGGTTAATTTCTAACTCCCTGTTATTTTCCAACCATTGCTCCAGTTTATTTACTATTTCTTGGTTTAGTTTTCCCTTAACTTCCGTACACTCGGAAATTCTGGAACTTTCGATTGCCTGCTTGCATATTCTACAGTTCGCATCTACATACTTTTCTTTCCTGCTTGCCCGACAATACCACATTTTATTCTCGCCTACTTTTTCATTTAATTCTTTTAATTCTCCGCTAATCATCTTGTCCTACCAATACTTTTCCATGTGTATATCTGCTTTCTTATGTTTATATTCCTCGCAGTATGTTGACCCAGTGATTTTGCTCAAATCGTATTGAATCTCTTATTCAATTTCAATTATGTATATACACGTTTATGTTTGTATATATCGAATATAGACGAAAAAAAAAATCCTGGTCGATATTTCGCGAAGTCCGTGCCTAATATTTCAATTCTTGATCAATTTTTGGTTGCCCTGATTTTTTTTGGTATAATTGTCCCCCTTGAAGGGCATATCAAAACCAATTTTTAGATTCTCATCTCTTCTCTTTTAGGAGCTATGATTTTTCAAAATATGTCGGGTTCGGAAGTTTTGGAAACGTTATAACGCTGATAACTCCTGAACTTATTGAGATATCGACAAATGTCACTATAATTAGTATGAGTAGTGTGCGGCCGTGTTGATAATACGAGATGTTGAGGAATCGGCTTCGATTTCGGCCCGTGAATTTCCAAGGTCGTGGTGGAAAGAAAAAAAGGGAGTTTTTTCTGCTCGTTTACGTTTCGATCCTTGGTTCGGATCCTCTTCAGACACTTTATTTGTTCTACAAATTTCGCGATACAAATTATATTAATATAGTTTACAGATGTTTGCATTTGTATTTTGTGTAATGAATAAGTTTTAGATGTGATATAATGATTTGTGTAAATTTTGTGTTAGTTTTTTTCTTATAATTTTTTTAATTGTGGTGATATTGTATGAGTGATTATTTATAACAAGTTAATTTATTCTTGAGTAACAAGAGTGGTGTGTGAGAGTGTGATGTTGTGAGAAACAATAAGAATTATGTTAGATAACGAACCTGAATATTGTCGATATTTCTAGTTTTCTTTTTGGTTTATGCTTGGAGGATGGTTGATGTAGACAATATATTTGATATGAAATACTGTCTCGTGAGGTTGATTCGCAAGATAGATTCAGAGCCGTTTTTTTTAAATTCAATTGATATGTGTAACCGTTTTTTGGCGGTTGTAGTATCTGTGAAAAATTGTTATGGTGAAAGAGACTTTATTCCGATCTATTGTCATGGTTAATGAGGTTAATGAGCTATTGTGTGAAAATGGTAATTACCTATTGAAGTAAAATAAATATATTCTCGCAAGCACAAAAAAAGAAAATTAGAAAAAAAATTTCTTTGCTCTACATGTCAAGTAGTGACTTCAAGGAGAGTTCAAGAAAGACTGAGTGGCGAATTTAATGTTTCTGGAGAGAGGGAGAATGATCCTTTGTCAGTGCTGTGTCAAGAGATTGAGGGTGCCCGTGTCATGTTAAGAAGTTAAGTGTTATGTCAAGAGTTTTAAAACTTTGTCACGAGTTTAAAAATTGATGTGTGTGGTTATGGATGATAAAATATTATTATGATTATATTATTGAATTGTATATTGAGCTTAAATTATTTATGTCAGTTCTAAAATTGATGGCATTGGGATGCGCTTTGATTTGAATCATTTCTAGGATCAATCTTTTTTTGAGCCATTTTTCATTGTTTAAAATTTTAACATCATCAAATTTGAAATCGTGCTTTTGTTCTATTGCGTGCTGTGCTAGAGCAGTGTGTATTTCGTTGGTGTGTATTAGGCTATTTTTGTGTTCATTGATTCTGTTTTTAAGGTATCGTTTTGTTTGGCCTATGTATGTGGAGTTACAATCATTACAATCAATTTTGTATACTATGTTGGATTTTTTGCTGTTATCTATTTTGTCTTTGGTGGAGCCTGTGATCGATAAGATGTTGTGTTTGTTGTTTGTGACTAGTGTTATATTATATTGTTTGAAAAGACGAATTAGTTGGTGATGGATGTTTTTTGTGTATGGTAGATTTATTAGTCTAGAGGAGTCAAAGTTTTTATTTTTGTTATTTTGATTGTTGATTGTAGCAAGTCTTTGTTTTATTATTTTGTCAGTGAAAGAAATCGGATAGCAATTTTTTGTCATTGTATTCTTAATAAGTTGAAGATTTTTATGGTGAAAGGACGGATGAGATAGTTTTATTGCTCTGTCAACTAACATGTAAATTATAGCTTTTTTTTGGGAAAGTGGATGGTGTGAAAAAAAGTTTATAAATCTGCCAGACCAAGTAGGTTTTCTGTACGTTTGATTCAATTAATTTGGTTTAATAAGATAAAATAATTTGTTTTTACATTATAATGCTTGATAATCATCGTTCCTTTTCTTAAGAGTCTGTTTGTTGCAATTGGGGTATTTCTGTCAATAATTTTGCACTACGCCCAATAAATATTGTAGCTACTCTTTGTTTTTTGTTAATGAACCGTTATATGCTTCTATCAAAGTGACACGACGTTCGGCTACGTTATTAACGACTTTTGGGTTAAAAAAATCTAAGCAACTCAAATAAGTGGCCTTTTCCAGCCATAATTCAATATTTACTCTCAAAAAATCATGAGATAAATTGAATTGCTGGAAAAGAAATAATGATTCTTGAGTGACGAAATCGCTTATGTCTTTTTTCAGCGTCATTTCCCAATCATTTTTTTTAACAATTACTCACTCGGAAGGATTTTTGGATTTTTCTCGAGATTGCAGAGCTTGTACCATTTTTGCCTTCACACTTATCGGCACAGCATTGTCAAAAATCGACAAAGCAACAATTTTCTCGTTAAAGTACCACAAGTGACTAGCTAATTTTTTCGAGGCAGCCTCCCCTACTACAGGATTCACTTCGCAATAACGAATGAAATTTTGTAGCAGTGACAGATCTTGATTTGGGGCCAAAATGAGGGAAAAATTTCGTGGTTTCCCGTTCGTGGCGCTAGTGCGAAGCTTGTAATTTTGCACTACGAGCTACCACATGCTGCCTCCAGGTGGCAGCGTGTGCTAGGGCGAGCACGTAGCTTAAGGAGTAAGGCCACTGTAACGGCCCAAAAAAAAAAGGTTTTTTCACTAATTTTTTGCTCCCGAAATTGAAGGTATTTGAAAAAAAACTTTTAATGGTGTTATCGGGCATACATTAAACTTTATTATAAAATTTTTTTACAGTAAAAAAAAACAAAATGGCGGTTCCACAGCTATCTTCCCGGGACATGTTTTGCTTCCAGGGCTCCGCGGCACGCAGCACCAGTGGTGCACTTTTGAATCTAGAACAAAAAAAAACCATTAATCTAGAGGGCTATAGCTAGAGAATGTCGATCGGATTTTAAAAAGTATCAATTTTTGTGGATTTGGCGTGCGTTTGAAAAAAAAAATTGATTTTTGACGAAAAAAACGGCAAGTTTTTTGTTAATAAAAAATCAATAAATAAAGTTCTTGAAAATTCCGATCGACATTCTCAAGATAATGTAAATGTTCACATCTGGTTAAAATTTCAAGTAAAAAAAATGAAAATTGTTCGAGTTATGCTGCGTGCCATTTTAAAAAACCATGTTTCGAGAAAAACGCGTTTAAAGTTTTGCGAATAGTTTTTTATTGGAAAAAATTAAAAAAAGAAGTTAAAAGGATTTAAACTATTTTTAAACTAGAGGGTTTAAATTATTTTTTAAGCCAATAAAAAAAAATCGATTTTTCAAAAAATTTACAGTGGCCTTACCCCTTAAATAAAAAATTTCATTTCAGATAGCGATACCACTTGAACGGTTGTTCTAAGCCAATTGTTCGTGGGAACTTTTTTTGTAGGGAATTCCATTCTCTATCAGAATATCTTAATGACATTTTTGTGAGATTTTTTTCTGAAGAGTTTTACTACGATGTTCAGAAGTGCCAATATTTTCCTGTGTTATTCTTATGGAAAGTATTCAAATGCAATGCGCCGTTCGAAATAATTTTTTTTTTGAGCTCTCCTTCGAGGATTCTTCTTTTTTTACCTTAATTTACCTTTTTTTAGTGGATGCAATCGAAAAAAAATATCGATATTTTTCCGCACACCCTTATATATATGTGTGTGTGTGTGTGTGTGTGTGTGTGCGTGCGTGCGTGCGTGCGTGCGTGTGTGTGTGTGTGTGTGTGTGCGTGCGTGCGTGCATGCGTGCGCGTGCGTGTGTGTGCGTGTGTGTGTGCGCGCGTGCGTGTGTGCGTGTGTGTGTGTGTGTGTGTGTGTGCGTGCGCGTGTGTGTGTGCGTGCGTGCGTGCGTGCGTGCGTGCGTGTGTGTGTGTGTGTGTGTGTGTGTGTGTGTGTGTGTGTGTGTGTGTGTGTGTGTGTGTGTGTGTGTGTGTGTGTAAACTGCTCGATATTACGCGAAGTCCATCCACAACATTCCAATTCTCTTGGATCGTCGATCATTTCGAAAATTATTTAAATATATGTATATGAATATCGTTGTTAACATGAGCTCGATCGTGGAGACGAGTAAACGTTTCGCCGTACAATGTTTTTTCAAGCACCGTATAAATATTAAAAGCGACATTTTGTTCGTTCGCGCGGCAGGGTGTCGAGCCGAGCGCGGGGAGGGGGGGGGGGTCAAAACCGTGGAGACAATTTTTATGAATACTTGACACGGTTATTCGTGTTCGCGGCACGATGGGCTTGTAAAGGGGCGTTAAACGAGAAGGGAGGATGGCGGATTGGCGAGAAAAAAAAATCGTCTTTGACGCGCGACTATCAATATTATTAGAAGCGCGCGGCACGGTTGACTATTGATGAAATAGTGGGAAATTCGATCATACGATTTATCAAGTTGGCAGCGGTAAGCGGCGTGCGCGACAGCCCGGCAGTTTCCATGGCTACCAGCGATTTCGATTCCCACCCCCCCCCCCCCCCCACGCGCCCACCCCCACGACCATCGTGCCGAAGATATTGCCCAAGGATTGCTCACCCTCGACCTCCCCCGCCTCCTGCTCGTGCATTCAAACTATAACGCTCCATGCTGTTCCATTACGTCCTTGTCCGATGCAATTTATCGACAAACAAATGCCAGTACGAACCGACCAATTGGTGCTTTTTTTTCGAACCCTCTTAAGACCTCGTTATCGGCGGGAATTTTTATACTTGTAGCGCTATATTTATTCGGACAATAGTTTGCAAAGGCGTATCAATTGTTAATCGTTAATGATCGATTTATCGATGTCTCGGGGGGGGGGGGGGGGGGGGGATAAGTGAATTTTCAAGATTTCCTTGTCTCGAAACGGTTTACCCACATAATTGATATTTTATGTACATATTATTGCATTTTTTTCAAAGTTTTTTTTTCTTTTCATATTTGAGAGTGGCGGCTGTACGACACTTGCTGAGAAGGTTGCCGCCTGAGTTGTTCGACGGCGTAAAGCCTAGCGTCCGCTGCATTGATCTGAAATGCCAAGACCAAAATGTTTTGGGTTTCTAAGACCTTCACGCTCTATGTGAACCTTCGAAATCGAAAGAAAAGTGAAAATTCGAAAAATTGTAGGTGTTTGAAAAAATGGTCTGTTTTTCATTAAATCTTTACTATAGTATTTGTCAATGAAAAAATAGTTAAAAAAAAATAATACTCATTGAACTTGAGGTTCACATAGACGGTAATTATGTTATGTAGAAGCATGCGAAATTTCGGAATGATCGATTGGATGGTTTTCGTGTTATCTTGCACGAGGTTCACGAAAAAGTGGTTTTCAGGAAAACGCGTTTAAGGAGCTATACCAGTGTGAATGCTGAAAATTTGGGTCATATTCGGGATTTTTTTGGAAGAACAGTATTCAATTAAATGTTCCGGAAAATTAAGAATATATTTGGCTATATTTGACTCATATTACATAATTTTTTCATAGAAAAATATTAAGATCCACGCGACTTATGCGCTGCCTTCAGAGGCGCCAAAAAAGTTCCTCCACTGCTAACATGATTTCCGCCAATTGAGTAGCTGAAACCGAAAAAGGAAAAAATTTCGTTAGACTGGAAGGTATTTCCTGTATAATGACGTAGGATTTTCGAAAAATATCAAAATCTAACAAAATGGCGTAGTTATGAAACAAAGTCTGTTTTCTTGCCCATAAAATGGTCGTTTTTTCCAATGCCAAATCGTCAATTTTCATCCAATCCAAAATATCCTACGTCATTGTAGAGTAAATATATTCAATACTCTGTTCAAATTTCAAGTCAATCGGATAATTGCTCTTTGAGTTACTATGTCAGAAAATTAAAAAAATCTCATTTCGAAAAAAACGCGTTTAAAGTTTCAACTATTGATTTTCGCAAGATAAAATGATAGAGATGACAGGATATTCTTGAAAGTATAAACTGTCGAGAAAGGCAAAAAAAGTCGATTTTTTAAAAGTGTCACACTGGTATAGCCCCTTAAAGTTTGTGACTAATGGCCTGTCGATTAATCTGGGATTCCGGGGCCATGAAGTTGTCCCTCAGCTTTCTCGTGGAGTTCATTTTCGGTCAGAAACTCTTCTTTACGTTATGAATGGATTTCCCCGATTAACGGCGGGGTAAAGTTAATTCGGCGAAAAAAGGCATGTTTTTAAGATTTTTTTTTGGCGTAACGAATAGTGTTCGTTTATTGAAAAATTTACATATAATAAAGTAACATTTGAACAACATTCTCCTAAATTTGCATTGCAAAATATTGAAAATTGAGCGAGTGAAAATTTGTTAAAGGAGATGTTTCTCGAGGTAATGACGGGAGGATTTTTTTTTTTTCGATTTTTCGATTTTTGTAGCACTTGGGAGCCAAAAACCCGATTTTCGCTAAAAAAAATCGGCTAATTTGTTGTTGAAAAATTAGTAATTATTTTAAAAAACAAAAAAGCTCTCGACAATACCTAGTGAATTATGTGAAGAAGTACTATGCAAAATTTCAAAGCGATTAGTCCAGTAGATTTTGAGTTATCGTGCACACGGACTTCAAATATGACAAGTCTCAGAAAAACGGTTTGAAAAACGCAGAAGAGAAGAGAACGGCATGGAGCAATAGACGCTCAAATACTCATAACTTCGTCAATTTTACTCCCATCGACTTGAAATTTTAACACAATATTCTTGATATATTATGCATTCATTTAAAAAATTTAAAAAAAATGAAAAAAAAAACTTGAATACTTTACCCCGCCCTTCAGGCCTCAATATCGGCGTGAACATTTCTATACGTAGCGCTATATTTATTCATAGAATAGTTTAGAAAGGAGTATCAATTATTGATTACTAATGATGGATTAATCGATGCCTCGAACCCCCTTAAGGCCTTGATATCGTTGAGAACCGTTCTATTCGTAGCGTCATATTTATTCGTAGAAAAAATCAAAGAGGAGTATCATTCATTGATCATAAATGGTCGATTAATCGATGCCTCGAACCCTCTTAAGCTTTCAATATCGGCGTGAACTTTTTTACTCCTACCACTATATTTATTCGGAGAAAAATTTGGAAAGCACCATCAATTATTGATCATCAATTATGATCGCGATGCCGCCGGGGATGCCGCGAACCCCCTTAAGATCTTAACATTGGTGGAAACTGTTCTATTCTTACCCGGATATTTATTCGGAGAATAATTTGGAAAGGAGTATCAATTATTAATAATCAATTACTGACTAATCGATGCCTCGAACCGCCTTAAGTCTTCAATATCGTCGTCAACCTTTCTATTCATAGCGTCATATTTATTCGGAGACTAATTTGGAACAGTATATCAATTATTGATCATCAATTATTGAGTAATGGACGCCGCGAGCCCCCTTAAGGCCTTAATATCGCTGGAAACTTTTCTATTCTTACCTCTATATTTATTCGGAGAATAATTTGGAAAAGTATATCAATTATTGATCATCAATTATTGAGTAATGGATGCCTCGAGCCCCCTTAAGGCCTTAATATCGCTGGAAACTTTTCTATTCTTACCTCTATATTTATTCGGAGTATAATTTCGAAAGGAGTATTAATTATTGATCATGAATGATTGATTAATCGATGCCTCGAACTACCTTAAGGCCTCACGTTCGGCGGAAAAGCTCCACTCCACACTACTGTCTCCGTGTGCGAAATAATTAGACAACCACAAAAAGAAATAAACACCGAATGAGCTGACAACCAAATTACCCGTTGACAAGAAACCTAACTAACAAAATAATTTCTCTTTTTTTTTCAACACCCTAGTTTCGCGTATTTTTTTTCATCGCGTCATGCTTCATTTATCACATCCATTCGTTAGCCGTCGAATTCCATTTTGTTTTAATATGGAACGTTCATTTCGGAAAGTGAGCAAATTGGAATTTCATTCCACATCGATTGTTCGGCGATCCTCAAATTATTTTTGGATTTCTATGCGATTGCGAATGAAAAGGAATAGCCGGAGGACATTGAACCCGGGGACGGTGGCATTCCGAAATAAACGAGTTGCGTTTCTGACAGATGTATATGCGACAAATACTCGAAATAGCACAAGCTGTCTATGTATAAATGCCACCTGGAAAATGAAGTTTCGACATTCGTAGAGCAATTAATTATCGATTGAACATCCGTGGGGGGGGGGCTTTGTACTTAATTTTTCATTCAATCGTGTCGCGCTCGCTCCGCGCTCTCCTACGCATCCCCGATTTTCGGCTCAACCCCCCGGCGCGAATAAAACCGCACCCGGGTAATCCGATTTCTTGCAATCATTTCCGAAATCACTGTCTCCGTAAATATTTTACGATAATTCTTGCGCTCGCTCGAAATACGAAATGAATGAGGCTGATGTGACGTAAACGTCAAAATGTGAAACTTCTATTTCAGCTTCAGCCACCGTGCCGGAACACAAATCTAATTATTTTCAGAAGCGATTGCATTTTCCGGGAGAAAAAAAAGTTTCGGCTGTAAAGGTATTAACACTTTTTTGAAAATGCAGCTGGATTTGAAAACAAATGATTCAACTTTTTTTCACCAACCACTGATTACTGATTCATATTTAGTTATGTGGACAATGTAACAATGAATACAATGTTGAAAGATAGAGTACTTAATGAAATAACATATTGTATAATAATGGAAGTAACGATAATGATATGTTCGGTAATGTAGCACGAAATCATAAGGTTACGTGACTGTCGATAACGAAACTTGAAATGAACGCTTCAACATGAATTAAATTAGAATTAGAGTCGTTTCACTAAAGCTCACGTTTCAAAATACCTAAACACAGGTTCTATTACCGACGAGACGGTAACTCCCGGTCGGTAACTCCCGGTCGGTAATCAGAGTCGGTCGGTATGGACGGTCGCTTGATTTCTTGTTTTTTTTTCATAATCTTACTGAAGAAAGCATGTTTAGAGCTTCTTCTTTTTTCGTACGTGCAAATAAGAAAGTCTCCGCCTCAATTAGTAACGCTCACGGTAAAACGTCCGTAAAGAGTTTCAGTCGGTAATGCTCACGGTAACAAGTCGGTAAAGAATTTTAGTCTTAAATACTCAGTCGGTAACAAGTCGATAACGCTTCGTCGGTAATCTTTGGTTGGTAAGCTTCAGTCGGTAACGCTCCATCGGTAACGCTCCGTCGGTGAGTCTCAGTCAGTAACGCTTCGTTGGTAAGCCTCAGTCGGTAACGCTCCGTCGGTGAGTCACAGTCAGTAACGCTTGGTCGGTAACCCTCAGACAGTAAATCTCAGTCGGCATCCCTCGGTCGGTAATACTCCACCGGCAACCCCCGTCGGTTACCCTCGTCGGTATCACTCAGTCGGTAACGAATATCAATTAATTGATTCTTCTTCGAAATATAATTCTTGAAAAAACTTTCAGCAATTTTCGTGTGTTTCCCACTCAAAAATTGAAATAATTCGAACCCAAAAATTCGCGTTCCAAAAGTCTGCAGGCAATTGTACCATCGATAAAAAATGTATGAATACCGCGAGCGAAATCCCGTATATGTGGTAATATAATTTCAACGAGCTCATGTCGAAGGAGCAATGAATAACAGCGTCTCGGAGAGCTGCTGTCTCTCGCCCAAAATCGATACGTGCACTGAGCTTTGGCGAGCTTTTGTCAGCGTGTGACAATCGGACGGTCGAAACACGCTTATAACCGTCGTTATCCACATGTCCAATTGCCGTACTTTGCCCTACGGAATAGATTGCCTTCTCTCTCTCTCTCTCTCTCTCTCTCTCTCTCTCTCTCTCTCTCTCTCTCTCTCTCTCTCTCTCTCTCTCTCTCTCTCTCTCTCCCCTCTCTCGCTCCGTGTATGCATTGCTCGCTATTGTGCTTCACAAATCTAGGATTCCAGTCTCATCCTCCTAGCGGATTACACGCAATGACAATTGTACGTAACGAGTTATACATCGCGAGGCCCTGAGTCCCGCCCTAGTCGCCTCCAAAAGCATAAATAATCCATTCACTTTTTTTCCCTTGTCTATAAATTTCTCCACTCCATCTGAATGAATTTTTTACCTGCGGCTCGTATTTATTTAATTACAATTATTTCATACATAAATTAAATTTTCCAGACATATTGCAAATTTCCTTACAAAATAATAATAATAATAATAATTGTTATTATCATTATTATTATTGCTTGTGGAGTAAGATTACTGTCAGCTGGTAATGTATTATCGACCGAGTCCGCTTAGCCCGTACGGAGGCACACCACCGCGATGGGTTAGGCCACTGCAGAGGCCGAAAAGATCGGCTTTTTGGGGATTTTATTCAGAATAACTACAAATTAAATCGAGATTACAAAAAAGGGTGTTTATCATGCATATCAGTGACTGTATACAATCATTTTTGTGAAGCGTTTTATTTCAAAATGGCGGCTGTGCAGCGTTGATCTCAAAACTGCATTTTTTAAGTTGTCCCGAAACGTAACTCAGACAATTGTCAACCGATTCACTTGACATGTTGAATATATCTTGAAAAATACATCGTCTATGGAAGTACGTAGGATTTTTTCTTCTATATTGCGTAGTTTATTTGTTATTAACAATTGTCTGACGATTTTCGAGGCAAGTTATTGGAAAATGAAAAAATTTGCCTAAAAAATCCCCTAAGGAGAGTAAGAGGGTGGCAAAGTTTATATGTAAAATAAATAAAAAAATCTGGGCAGAAGATTTGCGTGAAACTTAGTATTAAAGCTGTTTAAGACGATTAATAAAACACTTATTTCAGCGTTTTCCGAAATTCAACCCTTCAATGAAAAGGGGTGGAAAAGTAGGTACGGAAAATTAGAAAAATGGGGTCGAGTTTACTTGAAACTTTGTAATACTGTTTCTAAACACAATTAATGAAATTTCAGCGTTTATTGGAAATTAAATCATTAAGGGGAAACGGGGGTAGCGAAGTTTGTATGGTAAAAGAAATATTTGATCAGATTTACTTGATGCTCTTAACACTAAGCTAGTAAACATACCCTAAGTCTCAAAAATGGTGAAAAAAAATCTTTTCTTTAACGGGTTATCCTTCTCTGGAAATCCATTTTGAAGGTTCAGAATGATGCGTTTTTTTCTAGTAACACATCGGTTGGAATAAATTAATTTTTTTCCAGCATGTTTTACAGATGTTTGTCGTTACAATGTAAATCTTTCGGAAGAAAATCTTTCAAAGTGTCAGTGGTGCTACAGTTGGCGTTGCAGTCCTCCAGCGGCCAGGCCCGAAACGGCGAGATCTCCACCAGGCTCAAATGTAATCCGAAACGAAAACAGACAAATTTTTCTTAAAATATATCCAAATGGCTATGGATTCACGATCCACTTTTCGAAATTTTGAAGAAATACGAAAAATGAGTGCTTCTCCAAAGAAAACGTCATTTTTCTCTTGAAAAATAGCATGCCGAAGTCATTGTTATTAACAAATGGTTCATCGAATTAAAAAATGCGATCGTGAACCGAAAATGACTACTGTTCAAATTCAAGTTGAAAGTTACTGAAGATATCAATCCCGCCGTGTCAAGACTAGGGTAGTTTCGAAATAATCGCGTTCAAAGTTTTGGTACATATTCTACACGATCTTGTGAAATGTTGTGTGTTCTTTCGCTTTGATGTCCGCTTTCGTTACACGCGAATCATCCTTAACGGCGGGGTAAATTTAATTCGGCGAAAAAAAGGCATGTTTTTAAGATTTTTTTTGGCGTAACGAATAGTGTTCGTTTATTGAAAAATTTACATATAATAAAGTAACATTTGAACAACATTCTCCTAAATTTGCATTGCAAAATATTCAAAATTGAGCGAGTGAAAATTAAACCCCGGAGGCGCCTCGAAAAAAAGTTGGTTTGCGGTGTGCACCATAACTCGCAACAGAATCATTTGAAACAAAAAAATCAAAATGCATTTGTTAAAGGAGATGTTTCTCGAAGTAATGACGGGAGGATTTTTTTTTTTTCGATTTTTCGATTTTTTCCGTAGCACTTGGGAGCCAAAAACCCGATTTTCGCTTAAAAAATCGGCTAATTTGTTGTTGAAAAATAAGTAATTATTTTAAAAAACAAAAAAGCTCTCAACAGTACCTGGTGAATTATGTGAAGAAGTACTGTGCAAAATTTCAAAGCGATTGGTCCAGTAGATTTTGAGTTATCGTGCACACGGACTTCAAATATGACAAGTCTCAGAAAAACGGTTTGAAAAACGCAGAAGAGTTTGGTCGGCACGGAGCAATAGACGCTCAAATACTCATAACTTCGTCAATTTTACTCCGATCGACTTGAAATTTTAACACAATATTCTTGATATATTATGCATTCATTTAAAAAATTAAACAAAAATGAAAAAAAAAAATTTTAATACTTTTCCCCGCCCTTAAGGTAGTACGAGCGCGCAATCTTGGTTTCTATAGATTTTGTTCGATTTTTAACCAGACATTGTTCATATCATTATGCATGTTCGAGTGAAATTTCAGAACACTCGACTATTTAGATTGGGAGATAATGGGTCTTAAAATTGCAACTTTTAACGCTGCAGGGTCTGCATTGAAATTTAGACAAAATAATTTTCCGTAAAAAAAAATGTGTCCCCTATAATAAGAGGACATATGCCAACACCACAGAACAGTATTGTTCAATATTTCGAGTAAAAAAATAATTATCGTGTTCCTAAAGTTAAAAATGTCGTCATAAAAAAAATATTTGCATTATAAATATTTATATTTCATATTGCTTATGTTATCTTCATTAACAAATAAAAGTGTTGGTTCGTTCATAACTAATTAAAAACTTTGTTCGATTAAAAATTACTTCAAAATAAAAATTTGTGTTGCAGTATTATTTTAAATATGCCGCGCAAACTCACATCATTGGATACGTGGAGCGATGCAGTGTTGCCATATGTCTTGTTATTATAGGGGACAAATATTTTTTACGGAAAATTATTCTGTCTGAATTTCAATGCAGACCCTGCAGTTAGTACAGTCGTGCTGTCGAAAAGTACAGTACAGTTAGTACAGTACTTTACAGTTAGTTAGTACTGCAGTTAGTACAGTCGTGCTGTGAAAAAACCCGGAATCGGAGAAAATTGGAAGAAGGCTAGTTTTTTGACAGGTGGTGTTGGTGCTAAATCCAAGTTTGCCTAAAAATCGGGGTGTAGGGTTCTTTTTTAGGGGATGAAAGGAGATGGGGGTGGATTAATGCCAAACTACAACCCCTACGAGGTCGGCGCCGTGAGACAAAATGTTCAGAAAAATCCGGGCTTTAGTTTTGTCCGCAGCGCCGAAGTCGTGGAAGTTCATTTTGAGGGTGAAAAAGTGGGGTGAAATTTTGAAAAATCAGTTTTAATTCAATAACTCGTTAGAAAAAAATCGTACACTTTTTGTTCAAATGGGAACGTTGTAGTCCTTGAAAAGACGCGTCGATCGAGTATTCGATCATCACTCTCCGATAATATCTTCACCCCCAAATAATGGTTAGAAAACAAACAAAAAAATAGTTTATCGAATAACTCAAAAACAATCGTTTTTCGAGTATGGTTCAAATGTACGAAATGTGGAGAATAATTTTCTCCATATTTTCGTTGCTATGGACCACCCTTGAATTTTGATTTTCCAACCCCTCTCGGGGGTTGAACATTAAAAATGAAATTCTGGGAAAACTATTGGCCGCACGAATTCGCCGCCTTCGAAGAATTTGTAGCTTGAACCGTCAGCTACATTTTCGTCCACAGCGCCAAACTCGTATCTCTTTAGTTTCGTTCAATAGTTTTCCCAGAATTTTTATTTTGAATTATCAACCCCTGAGAGGGGTTCGAAAAAGCAAAATTCAAGGGTTGTGCATAGGAACGAAAATACAGAGAAAATTATTCTCTACATTTCGTACATTTGAACCATCCCCGAAAAATCAATTGTTTTTGAGTTATTCAATAAACATTTTTTTTGTTAATTCTTCAACAATTCTTTTGGGGGTGCAGATATTATTGGAGAGGGTTGATCGAATACTCGATCGACGCATCTTTTCGAGGGCTACAACGTTTGCATTTGAACAAAAATTGTATGAATTTGTCCTAAAGAGTTATCGAATGAAAACTGATTTTTCAAAATTTCACCCCACTTTTTCACCCTCAAAATGAACTTTCACGACTTCAGCGCTGTGGACAAAAATAAAACCCGGATTTTTCTGAACATTTTGTCTCCCGGCGCCGAACTCGTGGGGGTTGTAGTTTGGCATTAATCCACCCCATCCCCCAAACGCCTTATATACGCGATTTCGCCGATTTTCGAAGGTACTTTTCTAGAGGCGGTTAAAAAAAATGACGCATATATTGACAACATTTTCTTAACACATCAAATGCACATATCGTTTATGCACATGGTTAAATATATGTAAAAAAAATTAAAAATATTACCAAATGGCGGAGATATAACATAATAAAGCAATGTATTTTTTTTTGCGCGCGCGTTGATGGTGAAAGTTCTTGACATCGATATGGGTGTTTGAAAAAAATGAACATATTAATAATTGCATTATGAATGTATCTTCAGTGTGGACCAACAATATTAATAAAAAAATGATTATAATAAAAATTCGAAACTTAACATTTTTTTACTCTTTTTTCTGCCGGTGTTTTATTTTATATATTTTTTTGTGTCATTGAAATTTTTGTTTCTGTGGTTCACACGATAGGTGATGATACCAAAAATATGTTGTAAAAATTTCAAAGCGATCTGAACCTTCGTTCAAGAGTTAGAACTTTCACAACGTTCAAAAAAGTGAATCGTGGAAAAACGGTTTTGAAGTTGGCGGTCTGGCGCGCCGCGCGGTATCTATTATAAATGCAATCTTACCTCATTTAATAGCATTACAGAATTTTTTAATTCTGTAAAGCTTAAAATATTCCTAACCGTTCAGGCTAACGGATTCAAAAATAAAAATAAAATGGAAATTTTCGAAATTTTTCGCGTATATAAGGCCTTAAGGGGTTATACCAGTGTGAACGCTGAAAGTTTGGGTAATTTTCGGGAATTTTTTGGAAGAACAGTACTCAATTAAATGTTTCGGAAAATTAAGAATATATTTGGCTATATTTGACCTATATTACATAATGTTTTCATAGAACAATATTGAGATCCAAGCGACTTATGTGCTGCCTTCGGAGGCTCCAAAAAGAAAAAGTTCCTCCACTGCTGACATGATTCCGGCCGATTGAGTAGCTGAAACCGAAAAAGGAAAAAATTTCGTTAAACTGGAAGGTATTTCCTGTACAATGACGTAGGATTTTCGAAAAATATCAAAAACTAACAAACTGGCGTAGTTATGAAAAAAATCTGTTTTCTTGCCTATAAAATGGTCATTTTTTTCAATGCCAAATCGTCAATTTTCATCCAATCAAAAATATCCCATGTCATTGTAGAGTAAATATATTCAAGAGTACTCAGTTCAAATTTCAAGTCAACCGGATAATTGCTCTTTGAGTTACAATGTCAGCAAAGGCCATAGCCGGGTAAATTGCCCCCGCATTTTCTCCAGCGAAATTAGGAGTATATTCTGAGGTATAAAAAAAAAAAAAAAAATTCTGAAAATTTCATCCCCGTCAACGCAATGGTTTTGGAAAATGAATTTTTTTTAATTAAAAAAAAAAACTCGGAAACGTTTCGGTGGATCGATTCGATTTTTTTTGGTACTTGTTACGATCAAACGTGTTACGAAACAAAATTATAGAACATCTTGTGAAAGATTAAGGTTTAAAAAAAAACGTTCCTTGTTTTATTTATTTTTTACTATAATCCACTTGGGGTACAATAACGAAATTTTTTTCATATAATCTTTGGGCACCTTATTAGATTATATAATCTTTTCAAAATGATCGGTTTGGTACGCCACAGTGAAAAAAAAGAAACAGACTTTATTGATATATTTTAGTTATATATCTATATAATTAAAATATATCAATAAAGTGTTTTTCTTTTTTTTCACTGTGGCGTACCAAACCGATCATTTTGAAAAAATTCTATAATCTAATAAGGTGCCCAAAGATTATACGAAAAAATTTTCGCTATTGTACCCCAAGTGGATTATAGTAAAAAATAATAAAACAAGGAACATTATTTTTTTTCATACCTTAATCTTTCGCAAGATGTTCTATCATTTTATTTCGTAATACGTTTGATCGGAACAAGTATCAAAAAAAAATCAAATCGATCCACTGTACCGTTTCCGGAATTTTTTTTTTGATATTTAAAAAAAAATCATTTTTCTAAAACCATTGCGTTGACGGGGATGAAATTGTCAGAAAATTTGTTTTTTTTTATACCTCAGAATATACTCCAAATTTCGCTGGAAAAAATGAGGGGGCAATTTTTCCCTACTTACCCGGCTATGGCCTTTGAAAAATCTCATTTCGAGAGAAACGCGTTTAAGGATTTAACTATCGATTAAATACCTACGAGCGGTTGCTCTTTAGAAGGCTGCCATTCGGGGAGTATTAGAGATACGGCCTTGAAAATTGCACAGGATATTCTTGAAAGTATAAACTGTCGAAAAAGGCAAAAAAAAATAATCGAGTTTCTTTAAAGTTCCACACTGGTATAGCCCCTTAAGGCGGGATATACATTTACAGCGATAAAAAATCGATTTCTTTCTTTTTCTTTAAACGATAGAACTATATATGTGGAATATTTTCCACAAAGTTTCAAAGCGACATTTGAAAAACTTCAAACGTTACAGCCCGTTAACGTTGTGCCTCGCCCCTCGGATTCGGAGCGGGCGTGAACTTTAAACGCGTTTTTCTCAAAACTGCATTATCGAAATTGGCGTCCAGGATAACTCAAAAACTATTAAGCCGATTGAGTTGAAAGTTGTCAGAAATATTGATAATATTGGTACCTTCTTTGGTACTTTGGTAAATATTGATAATATTGGTACGTTTTTGAAAACTCGTGCGATTTTCTCAAATTTGCATTTTCTTCGTTTTAATTACTGTTGAAGTATATCTTAATTTTTTTTAATTACTGTTAAAGTATACCTAAAGTTTGATAATTTTAGAATAATTATTTCTTAACTTAAAAGATTCCTCAATATTGCTTATTTTTTCCCTGTCTAAATGTATATCCCACCATAGCCCGACGCATACTGTTCCACTAAAATAGGTGTAACTTTGTTAATTTTCATAATTTCAGGGTCCGGTTGGCCTTAGAATATTCTTGAAAGTTCACACTATAACATTATGCAAAAAAACCATTTTTTTTAAGTTTCAGAGAGGGAGACCCCCTTAAAAAAATCATGGAAAAAATCATGCAATAAATTTTTCGTTCGATAGCGCGCATAATGCAGCAGAACTCACGTCTGCACGCATCGATCATAGATAGTTCACCGTTTCTCCGGTTTCGCGCGCGATTTACTATTTTTTTTTTTACATTGGGCGTGCTTGTTTCTGACATTTTTTACTCAAAAGATCAAGTTTAAAAACAACAAGAAGAATAAAATATTTTTTTAAGATCAAATTGGAAAGCTCGAGAAATAAATTTTTTTTTGATTGCCGGTTTGAATGGTTTTTTTTCGGAAGATTCATAACACCAACAACAACAACAATAATAATAATTTAATAAAATAATAACATAATAATAATAATTATTATTGTTAATTATATCAATTATATTAATATTATTATATTAAATAATATATTATAATATTATATAAAATATATTATTATATTATAATATTTATATTATAATATTATAATAATATTAATAATAATAATAATTATTATTATTATCACCTCGGGCGACAGCCGAGGTGACTATAATCACAATAGGGTATTATTATTGTTATATTATAGGTAACTATAATATAACAATAATAATAATGAAAATGACAATATTTACATTAATTATTACCATTATTACTATTATTATTGTTATATTATAATATGTGAGACAAAATAGTGTAAAATAAAATATATTATAATTTGAAACTAATATTAATAATCAATAACAATTAATATACTAATAGTAGAAATAATATATTATGATAATTCAATGTAAATTATAATATAATTTAATATTGAATAATGCGATATTGTATAAAACAATGTCGTAGAAAAAATAAGAATTACTATTATTAGTATTATTTTGTATTTAATATTTGATTACCAACATTATTATTATTTTTATTATCATGGTAAATATTGTTCTTGTCGTCATTATTTATGTGCACCCTCGCTTAGGTTCGTTTGCATTCACACGATTTCTAATCAATGTTTAATGACCCTTCCTCAAAACAGATCGAATCGATGTTTTGCTCTACTCAAGATTCAATCTTTGTGTCAACGTATCGGGGAAATTCTGTATTAATGGCGGCTGTGGCCGATATCGAATGCAGGAAACATTATAATATCGCGTTAGGAGAGAATGGGTGTACGATAATTGACGTTAATTACATTACTGTTGAATATCGTCGTCATGCTTGCAGGGGAAATGATCGTCGTTCATTGGTACGATAAATGTCATGGCGTTGCCATGTGGTTTTTGAGGGTCTTGCGCCGGGAATTTGCCACGGAAAAAAATACAATATTCAATGGCTTTTCAAGTCCTCTTCGAAAAAAATGCAGCGGATTTTTGTGACAAGTAGCATTTGCAAAAAAATTTAGCAATCTGAAAAAAAATCAATATTCCATTTCGAGTACAGCAGAATGAAGATGATTAATTTTCAAATAGGAACCACTCCAGAAAAGCCAGCTTTTGTGCATCTCGTCATCGAGGAAAAAAACATGATCCAAGATGCATTTGTAAGTGGACAAATGAAATTTAATTCCATTTTAAAAAGAAGTTTTTTGGGATTGCTTCGTATTCGGAATTCAATAATCTTTATTTCGCTGAACTGAAAATGGAGTTGAACTGAAAATGGAATTGTAATTGTTTTGGAATTGTAATTGTTTTGGAATTGTAATTTTTTGGAATTGTTATTGTTTTGGAATTGTTATTGTTTTGGAATTGTTATTGTTTTGGAATTGTTATTGTTTTGGAATTGTAATTGTTTTGGAATTGTAATTGTGGGAATTGTAATTTGGAAAATGGAATTGTAATTGTTTTGGAATTGTAATTGTTTTGGAATTGTAATTGTGGGAATTGTAATTTGGAAAATGGAATTGTAATTGTTTTGAACTGAAAATGGAATTGTAATTGAACTGAAAATGGAATTGTAATTGTTTTTCAGGATGCTCAATTTTTTTATAGCAAACACTACTCATCACAAAACATACTCTATGTATTGTTTCGAAAATGACTTGAAAAACCATCAAATATATTTTTCTTGGTCGAAAAATTGCTGCTCCAGACCCTCAAAAGAAACGAGCAGAATTAAATTAAAAAATTCAGTGATTTTCGAAAAGCTACAACTGTGAAAAATCGTCGACCCCGGGGGGGGAGGTGTTGAAGTGAGAAATCTCTAGTTTAATAATCTCGCGGACAACTTTTTTTTAGCATCACATTCGGTGCTATCATAAGAAACAGCGAGCGCTGGATTTTCCAAATCGGCAGGCAAATTCATTTTTTGTACTTTTTCAAATCATAATTAAGCTTGGAAAAAAAAATTCCTCTTAATTACAAAGAGGCACTTGTATAGGATTCACTCAAATTTCAACAAATCGAAAATTTCAAAATTGTCAATAAAACGACAAATTATTTCAAGAATTTTGGTTTACTAAGAAGTGATTTTGCGTCAATTTTGAAATCTGTCTAGACAATGTTATACGTTCTACATAATTTACAGTCAACTGTGTAGTCTTTCGCTGGCATGAGCTTGACATGAGGGCCAGGTTGAAATTCCGAACTTTGAATGCGCCGACGATTTAAAATTCCTAACTTTAATGTTCCGAAATTACAAGGTTCGTCAAGATTATGCCACCGAAAGTCTACACAGTAGACGGTAAATGATGTAGAACGTATAAAATTGTCTAGACAAATTTCAAAATTGACGTAACATCAAATCTTAAGGGGTCAGGCCACTCTAGAGGCCGAAAAATAGGCTTTTTGGGGATTTGTTTTTCAGAAAAACCATAAAATAAATCGAGATCACAAAAAAGGGTGTTTATCATACATATCAGTGACTGTGTACAATAATTTTTCTGAAGCGATCAATTTCAAAATGCGGGCTGTGCAGCGTTTATCTCAAAACTGCATTTTTTAAGGGGTAAGGCCACTGTAAATTTTTTGAAAAATCGATTTTTTTTTATTGGCTTAAAAAATAGTTTAAACCCTCTAGTTTAAAAATAGTTTAAATCCTTTTAACTTCTTTTTTTAATTTTTTCCAATAAAAAACTATTCGCAAAACTTTAAACGCGTTTTTCTCGAAACATGGTTTTTCAAAATGGCACGCAGCATAACTCGAACAATTTTCATTTTTTTTACTTGAAATTTTAACCAGATGTGAACATTTACATTATCTTGAGAATGTCGATCGGAATTTTCAAGAACTTTATTTATTGATTTTTTATTAACAAAAAACTTGCCGTTTTTTCGTCAAAAATCAATTTTTTTTTTTCAAACGCACGCCAAATCCACAAAAATTGATACTTTTTAAAATCCGATCGACATTCTCTAGCTATAGCCCTCTAGATTAATGGTTTTTTTTTGTTCTAGATTCAAAAGTGCACCAGTGGTGCTGCGTGCCGCGGAGCCCTGGAAGCAAAACATGTCCCGGGAAGATAGCTGTGGAACCGCCATTTTGTTTTTTTTTACTGTAAAAAAATTTTATAATAAAGTTTAATGTATGCCCGATAACACCATTAAAAGTTTTTTTTCAAATACCTTCAATTTCGGGAGCAAAAAATTAGTGAAAAAACCTTTTTTTTGGGCCGTTACAGTGGCCTTACCCCTTAAGTTGGCCGGAAACATAACTCAGACAATTTTCACCCCATTCACTTGAAATGTTGAATATACGTTGAAAAATACATTGTCTATGGAAGAGTGTAGGATTTTTTTTGCATTGCATAGTTCATTTGTTATTAACAATTATCTGACGATTATTCGGACAAATTTTCCACTTTCCAAACATTTGCCTAAAAAATCGTCAGATAACAAATGAACTATGCAATATAAAAGAAAAATCCTACGTACTTTCATAGACAATGTATTTTTCAAGATATATTCAATATTTCAAGTGAATCGGTTGAAAATTGTCTGAGTTATGTTTCCGGCCAACTTAAAAAATGCAGTTTTGAGGTAAACGCTGCAAAGCCGCCCTTTTGAAATTAATCGCTTCAAAAAAATTATTGTATACAGTCACTGATATGCATGATGAAAACCCTTTTTTGTAATCTCGATTCATTGTGTAGTTTTTCTGAACAAAAATCTTAAAAAAGCTTATTTTTTCGGCCCCTAGAGTGGCCTAAGGCCTCAAGAAAAATTCTTGAAATAATTCATCGTCTTATTGAAAATTTTGTAAATTTAAAACTCGCATAGCCGAATTATTTTGACGTTGTTCAGATTTTGTGACTTTTGATCTTTCGGGGTAGTATATTTTCGGAGTTTCGAGCGTTCTGATCAAAATTCGGAATTTCAACCCGGCCCCGTTCCGATTTTCGGAGCTCTGTTCTGTCGGGTAAAATTCTTTCGGAATTTTGATCTTTCGGGATATTATTTTTTCGGAGTTTCGAGCGTTCTGATCATTCAAAGTTTCGGAATTTCGACCCGGCCCCACGAATTCCAACGGTCCCAATGAAAATACTGAAGAAAAATCACGATAACAAGCC
The DNA here is from genome assembly GCA_964007375.1 of Ophion obscuratus. Lineage (NCBI taxonomy): Eukaryota > Metazoa > Arthropoda > Insecta > Hymenoptera > Ichneumonidae > Ophion > Ophion obscuratus. Next base: position 2,642,859 of record OZ023314.1, on the reverse strand, counting down.
TACCGATAAAAAAAAACCCCGCGAAAAGTGGTGCTCCAACGCCTAACTTCTTTACCAGCCGAGTCCACCGCGCGCGGCTCGCCCAGGTTCCTCCACGCGCCGCGACCGCACGCGGCAGCTCCGCGCGGTAGTTGCGTCGAGCTCGTGCGCGATGTCGCCCCGATCGCTCCTCTCCTCGTTACAACATGGACGCCCAGTGGCTCCTACTGTCATGGATATTTAGCTCCGTATTTCCGTGAGAAAGGAATTCTCTCTGACAAACACCTCGCAACGCGAGACGAGCAAAACGAAAAAACCTTATTCTGTACGTCGCGTGTGTCCGTTCGTGCGTGGGTGATTTCGTCATCGAGCGGCGCACGCTGGTTAATAAATATTCGGGGTTCGCCGCGGTCGCCGATGCACTGTGGGCTCTGTGTGCGTGCGCGCGTGTGTCGGTGTGTTTTTCTATACGAGGCGACGTTGAGCGGCGCGCGTACGTATAATTCGCAGCAATGATTCGCGAGAGAGACTGTCCGTTGAATTCTCAGCGTTTGTAAAGGCGTTATTTGCAACGTGCGAGACACGTTTCGCAAAGCAACGTTCTCCTGGTCGTTTTCGCCGTCAGGGGTGAGTACGTCATTTCGCCGCCTAGGCCTACTCCCCGAATTTTTTAATCTCGTGGACTTTACTCGCAAGACCAACCCCCAGAGAATGGCTTTTTTTTTTTTTTTTTTTTTTTTTTTTTTTTTTTTTTTTAGGAACGAAAACTCACCGAAAGTGCCAAACGTTCTGTGCGGCTGTGCGCCTCCCCGCCCGAACAAAATTCCCTGCGTGAAACTCGTGCATCGCGAGATCCCCGTGACAAGCGACAACTTCATATGCCATGAGAATAACATACGCGCAGCTCCCCAATGCGATATCGCCAACCATCTCCCACATCCCTCTAGGCCAAATGTCGCAATCACATCGAGCGTTGTTTTTTTATCAACTTGGGCTTTTTATTCTACAAAGTTCGAGAATTTCGTACCAACTTTGACACATGCGAGTCGAAGTAGCGCGCGATCTGCGTGTTTTGACATTTTATCGAACCGCTGTTTGTGTGGGTGTGGGTGAGTGTGTGTTATGCGTGCATGCCGCTTGTGCGGCGCGCAACGATGTTTTCGCTTTCCCTAACGTTATTGGTTATTCCTACACCCCGTCCGCGCCACCCCCCTCCTCCTCGCTCCTTCCCGCGGCCTCGGTTGCCGAACGTGTCCCTCCCTTGGCTCTTTCTCTGCCTCCCACATTCTGTCCGGCATCTCGAATGCTCTCTGTCCTTACCGTAATTTTACCACAAATTCGTGCATATGAACGCGCGCGCGTGTGGGTGTGCATACCGGGTGGCCCGTAATGTGACATCCACAAGAAATGTCTTTTAGTTTTCGAGAAAAAAAAAGCATTTTTTCGTTCTTCTCTTTGGTGTATGTACTTTCCTGGCGATTTTTTAACTCGTGTTATCGTTACGAAGTGGACTGTTGAGCATAAATGAACGGTCACTAAAGTTCAGATGATTAAAAAAAACCTTATGCTAGTCTAAAAATGACTGCCGATTGGTGCGAAAAACTTCCAACAGGAAAGTACACATTCAAGAGAGAAGAAAAAATACCGGCGTTGCAGAACGCCCGTATTTTTTATTGTTTCTAATCGCTCCCATTTTTTTCGATCGATTTATGCTATGAAAAATCATTTAAACGTCTACGTATTTTCGTTGGAGACTCATAACCTCAATTCGGAAAAAAGGCTTTGGCTAATGACAAAATCAAATATATAGCAGATAAGGAACAAAAATCGTTGAATTCCAACGATGCAATCTTCGGAGTTATGAATAGATGAGGGTGATTGGGATAGGTATTGCTACGAGGGATCTTGGTTTACGGTGCTTAAGGGGTTAGGCCACAGTAACGGGTATAAAATCACGTGCGAATTTAACAATTTTTTTTCGTATGAAAAAGTGATAACCTCAAAATTAATTACACATCTATTTAGTATTAATGTCAAGTTGTTAGGAAAAATAAATATCTTTATTTCTTTTCGATGTACAAAATTGCCGACTACTAATATTTTCTTTTGTTATCTTTTTAGGCGCTCCGCGGCGTGACATTTAGCACCCACAATTTTTTACCTGCAACAAAAAACAAAAATTCTCGTCAATCTACATTAGAATACCTAGAGAAGTACGCACGGAATAAAAAAAATATTGTTTTATTCAAAAGTCGTAGGTATTTTAATTGAGTTGTAGGTATTTGAATGAATTTTCAGTGAAAAAATTCGTATAAAACTGCTCATGAAACGAAAAGTTTTCGATTAATCAGAAATTCCGTACGTATTTCTCTGCGAAATGCAATTAGGAACGTAACTTTCAAATTTAAAGTAAATCGAGTGAAAATTGCTAAAGTTGATTGTCACGCCAGTTGGAAAAAAGCTGTTTCGTGAAAATGCGTTTGAAGTTTTAGGAACTCTATGGCCGTGCCAGAGGTGGACTTACGATATACACTGAAAAAAAAAATTCGTTCATCCAACCAAAATTCAGTTGGTTTAACGAAATGTATCTTTAACCACGTTCAACTTGATTTTTGATTGGCATAACAAACGTTTTGTCAATCTAACTGATAATTTTATTGGTGTGAACTATAGCTCATTCAGCATATCTGAGCAACTGTTAAAACAACAAAATCTCGAGACAACAAAATGCAATTTTGCACATTCAACGATTTCTTTTTCTCAGTGTACGGTCAAAGTCGGTGAAAAAAAAATGTCTTGTTATAAATCGAATAGTAACTTATTCGTATGATGATAAAGCAGCGTCTTAGCGAAAAACGATTTTTTGAAAATTCTACTGTGACCTTATCCTTTAAGTTTGCATCGCTGAAGTGCAACGAAAATAGATTTTGTATTGTTAAAAAAAATTTGGCCCATTTAGGTTCACAAAATTACTCAACCGTTTTTACGATTTTTTAAAAGAGATTTACGACTTGAATTTGCACAAAAAGAAACGGTTTTTGAATAACGAGAAAAATAAAGAAATGAATGAGGAACAGAAAAAGGTGGTTGCGTTGCAACGATGCAAACTTCAACGCCATCTGGATGTTCCTTTTGGATGTCACTTTTCGGACCGCCCTGTACACACACACACACACACACCCATATATACATACATACATACATACATACATACATACATACATACATACATATATATATATATATATATATATATATATATATATATATATATATATATATATCGAGAGAGCGAATCTGCTCTCCTACATTTTCGTCTTTTTCTTTTTTTTCACCTTTTTTTTGCCGGGACGCAGTTCGCAAATCCCTGACGTAACTATGCGATCGTCGCGAGCACAGAGCGCGCCAATGCTACCGGCAAAATCTATATACGTTATTTTCAATGGCTTGAAGCGTGCGCTTCCACACACGCGTCTGATCCGACGCAGTGCACGAGGGACGTATTTAGCGTTGGAACGTGCGCGATGTATTCCACATATAAACACATATATAATATATATATATATATATATATATATATATATATACACAGGGTGTCCCAGAACTCAACGTCAAGCCGAAACGGGGTGACAGGATTGATTGTAACCATCATGAGAAAAATCAGAAAAAAATAAAGCAGAAAAAAAATAAAGCAGGGCCTTTCAAAGTAGACAAATTTTGAAAATTTTAAATTCATAGTTTAACAAATAGTCTTAATTCTAGGAAACTTGGGTTTGTTTGGGTTTGTTTCACAATAACCAAAAAATGGTTACAGTTTGACCAAATTTCTAGGTTTTTCTTAAATGCCCATAATTTTCAAACTGCATGGGATAGATTTTTTTTCTGATTTTTCTCATGATGGTTACAATCAATCCTGTCACCCCGTTTCGGCTTGACGTTGAGTTCTGGGACACCCTGTATATTGAAAAAGGTGATTTTTAAGCATTCGACTTCGAGGGCCGTCCTCATAGTAGGTAAATAGTCCCCATACTCAACATTATATAAAGCCCGGTGTCTTAGAAATCATCTTTGGATGAATGCTAAGCGTCGTTATCTACAAGTTATTTCAAGGACCGTCCTCAAAATAACCAGACGTGCAGATAACCAACATTGCTATATATAACGGGTTCAAAATGTCCTTTTGTCATATATCTGTATGGGAAAAGGTGATTTTAAATACCTTAGAGTTCGAGGGCCGTCCTCATAGTAGCCATTGGTCCCCATACTCAACATTATGTAAATCACAATGTCTTCAAAATTACCTTTTCATGAATGGTGATCATATTTGTGCAAATGTTATTTCAAGCACCACTATGTCCCTAAAATAAACGATTCGTTTGGCATCAATTTAAGAACCGTCCTCAAAACAGCCATATTCGCCGATAGCCAACATTAAATAGATATAACAGGTTGAAAATATTCTTTCGTTTTATATTTGTTTGGGGACAGGTGATTTTCAAGACATTCGACTTCGAGGACCGTCCTCGTAGTAGCCATTAGTCCCCATACTCAACATTATGTAAATCACAATGTCTTCAAAATTACCTTTTCATGAATGGTGATCATATTTGTGTAAAGGTTATTTCAAGGACCACTATGTCCCCAAAATCAACGATTCGTTTGGCATAAATTTAAGAACCGTCCTCAAAACAGCCATATTCGCCGATAGCCACCATTAAATAGATACACCAGGTTAAAAATATCCTTTCGTCTTATATTTGTTTGGGGACAGGTGATTTTGAAGACATTCGACTTCGAGGACCGTCCTCGTAGTAGCCATTAGTCCTTATACTCAGCATTATGTAAATCCCAATTCAAAATTACCTTTCGATAAGTGGTAAGCACGTTTGTGTTAAGGTTATTTCAAGGACCACCCTGTCTCTGAAATCAACTATTGATTTGGGATAAATTTAAGGACCGTCCTCAAAACAGCCAGATGTCCTGAAAGTCAGCATTGCATAGATATAACGGGTTCAAAACGTCCTTTCCTTGTGTATACTTATATATTTACATGTGTGTGTGTGTATATATGTATATGGATGAGGATTAGGTGTTTATGGACGCGAAGAAGTGACAGAGTTCAGAGCACGACCTCGGGACGATTCATCAAGGGGGCGACCAGCCCGCAGGGCGCGCACTGGCGTGCATTACCGGCCACATTGCCGACCGAGAGCTCCTCCTAAAATGCACTCGTATCTGTCTCGATATGCCCACGATAAAATAAAATAAAAATGGACAAAAAACTGAATACTGCACTGCAAAAAAAAAGATATTTCATTTGTAAAGGATCTATTTGAATCAAATAGGGTTTTTTTCTTGGCTCACGGCCTACTACGATTTTATTTGTTTCGAAGATATTTTTTTATTTGTTTCAGCTATTGTTTTTAAATGTTGGATATATTCAAATTGACTGAATAAAGATTCGATTCAACTGAATCTCTATTTGCTTACAATGTACACTAAATCTAAATGTACTATATACATAAAATATGTCATAAATCCAAAATAAAATGAAATACTTAATTGAGAGTTTTACGACAACGATTTTGTATCGTAATTCGTCATTCCTCGGCGTTTTCAGATAATTTCTGTCGAAGAAAATATTTTACCTATATGGAAATCGAACCTAGAACTTACCTACTCATAGCTACGCTGTCCCTATGCTTTGCTGCATCACGTAAACTATATCAATTAGTTAATATCATTGTGATAATTAGAGAGTTTAATCGAATAACATGCTATATATTTTTCTAACATGCCATATATATATACATATATATATATATATATATATATATATATATATATATATATATATATATATATATATATATATATATATATATATATATATATATATATATATATATATATATATATATATACCAGGTGTGTAAGTATGAAACCGGAATTTTTGTACAGAAAAAACACGTTTATTGTAATGATATGATAAAAAGTATCATATCATTACCGTAAGTACATCCGCCAGTTGTTGTTGTGTTTGAGCGTCGTCTTCGTCCAACAAGGCTTGCAGGTCAGCGTCTTCAAACTTTTTCGGTGGTCTTCCACGTTCTTCGTTCCTCACGTCAAAATCGCGACTTTTGAACCGTTTGAACCACTCGAAACACTGTGTTTTACCGAGAGCATGCTCACCAAACGCCTCCACAAGCATTCGATGCGATTCGGCTGCGGTTTTCTTCAGATGAAAACAGAAAAGTAGTGCTGTCGGCAAATCGTAATTTGTTGGCACAAAACTCGACATGTTTATCTCTAATAAACTAATGCTACTGAATGAAACGTGTTATTGTGAGTTGGAAATCTTTGTCGGATATCAATACAATAACAAGACACCGCTGACGTGATGTGTCGGTAACTGCATCGACATCTAGCGCCACCTATGGGCAAATTCCGGTTTCATACTTACACACCTGGTATTTTTCTAACATACCCTATATATATATATATATATATATATATATATATATATAAATTCCTCTCTCTCCACCCTCTCTACCCCCACACCTCTGTGATATGTATGTTGCAATAAAGACAGACCATTCAATCAAATAGAAAAATGGCCGACTCTACGAAAATTTTATTTATTAAAATTTTTTTTAAATCACATGGTTCCATTTAGTGGATTCAACTAAATTATTTTTTGAGCAGATGAAACCGAATCACCGATTTATTAGGATTCAATAAAATATTTAGTTATTGTACGATATTGAATATATTTTGATTTGAATAAATAAATATAATTAAATTAAACAATTTCAATAATGGAATGCAATAGGAAAAATTTAATTCCACGAAAAATCTAGCTAATTCGAATAAACAAAAATCAAATAGACGCGACTAGTTCATATGAATAGAATTTTTCTGTCAGTGTGAAATACCTTAATTTTCTTTTTTTACTTTTTAATGATAACGATTTTACGCTCGTTGGGCGAATTTTCCTCGTAAAGCTCTTCTGGATAAGCGCAACATACACGCTAACATATTTATTTACATATACCTATATAGACATGTATTCGCGACGGAAAGATCGTTCGCAATGCCCGAAATGAAGCACGGGCGTAATCGCAGCCGCGTGCACGGGAATAATTCGTGCGGGTCGCGCGTAAAATAATTGGCACGGTGAGATAGAACGGTTGATGGGTGATTTTTCGGGAAAAAAGAGTTAATAACGCGATTCTTTTTTTTTTGTTTGTTTTTTGAACGCATAAAATACACTGCGGTAGAAGTATATATTTTTTACGTGGTCATCACTCATCCTTATTTTTAATTAGTCAATATATGTTTGTGTGTGTTTCGTGTTTATATATATATATATAAATCGAATTCCACGCCCACTCGGCCCCTTTTAGGCACGACCCCTTTTGATTTAGCTGAAATTGAAACATTATCGTTTTCTTCTAAAAACGCTTCTTATTTTTACGACCGAAAAAATCGGCGTTTTTTTTTTAATGCTCATCACTTTATGAAAAGTTGACCAAATAAGATTTTTTTTTCAAATTTTTCATTTTTTAAATGTGATTTATGAAAAAAAATATTGATAGTCATCATCGATTTAATCTTTTAGTTTTTTTTTTTGTAAAAAAACCAATTTTTTAAAACTCGAACCTTTTGAATTTCAATTTTTTTTTTAAAGAAAAGATGATAAATTTATCGATTTTTGCCGCAAGACCCATCGAGGTTAAGGTTTTTCTGTCTATTTTTTCTTCCAAATTAAAAAAAAACATTGTTCTGGATTTTTAAAAATTTATTTGTTTTTCATGATGCGATAATATCGAGTACTACATGTCATGGGTTTAAAAAAATGCAGTGTAGGGCAGACTGGGCACGGTTGTAACAGTTTCCCGTTGATCGCCCATAACGTTGCAATTATGGTATAAGACGTGCAAATAAAATGCTTTGTATTAAAGACGTGCAAATAAAATGCTTTATATTGAAGATCTGTCTTCAAATCGAAATCACAATTAGGCCCATCTCTCAAAGAACATGAGATAAAGCTCGTTTTGTTAAAGATGTGCCGCTGTTACAACCGTACCCATATCAGGGACGCTTGTAGTAACAGGGCTGGGGGTCAGTTTTAACACGTCCAAATAACACACACTGCATGCATTGCGATGACTTTTTTAATATTAAAAACACGTATTAAGGTACTTTCAAATGATTTTACTCTAGTATGACACTGTTTATTATTATTTAGGTAAAATTTGTATATTTCTATACAATTATTCTACAACATTAAGGGACACTTTGTCCTTGGAGTGCCATATTTCAGGTGTTTACATTTTATTTTTTTTTAAAGGAAACGAGTAAAGCTTTTTGAGTGCGGTTTTTTCTTGCTTTTATTCATGATATACAGAACGTTAAAAATTTTTTTTTTTTTTTGAAAACCAAAATGGCGGCCGTTGCAGCTCCGCGAAAACAGGTCCTCAAATCGCGGGAGGTAAACGGCTGACATCACTGCCCCCTCTTTGTTGATCTGAAGCACAAATTCAAAGCATATTATCAATCTGTGACCCTTTGGTCGTGGAATGACGGATGGGTTTTTCGTTTAGTACAAATTTCGGAAAATGGCGGCAATTTAAAAAAAAATCGAATTTTCGCGTTTTCTTCGCATAAAAAGATAAATAATGAATGCAAAAATGTATCTATCGAAAAAACGATCCGTCATTCCGCGAAGACATATTTTCTGAATATGCTCTCCAAATTTCGGGTCGATATGTTAATTACAGCGGTCAGGAGAATGTCAGCCATTTTTAAAGACGTGTTTTCCAGAAAAACGCGTTTAACGTTTTGTAATGTGTTTGCACAAATGTATTTATAATTACCGCTAATCGGCAATGCCTGGTCCATAGAGGCATCCTGCCTCTTCTTCTAGCTGCTCATGTTGAGCCGCTAACATCTCCCGCTGAATTTCAAGGACAAAGTCTCCGTTAATGAGATCAACATTGACATATTTATTATTTTCATGTTACACTAGCATTAAATAGGAAGAGACCTTTTAATTAATGATCATAATTGTTTATCGTATCAACGAAACGCTTCTTAAACATTTTAAGGTTTTATTTTAACGCTTAAACGCTTTATTAAGGTTTTATTTTAACGCTTTATTAAAGTTTTATTTTAAGCTTTATTTTAACTTAAGCTTTATTTAATAAATTTTAATTTAAGCTAAGTTAAATTTAAAGTTAAATTAAATTTAAGTTAAAATTAATAAATTTTAACTTAAGCTTTATTTAATTTAAGGTTTTATATAAAGCTTAAGCTTTATTTTAACGCTTAAACGCTTTATTTTAACGCTTAAACATTTTAAGGTTTTATTTTAACGCTTCTTAAACATCACAGTATAACGGGTCGAAAAATTGCTGATATTCGCGATCATTTTTTCGATGGTTGAAATACGCTAGTCAGTCCAATTTTTTAACGTCAAATCAAAGCACTCATGAAGAACAGAAAATATATTTTTTTAACGGCTGAAAATATTATTGAAAAAAGGAGTCCTTACGGTTGTGGTCGTAAACATTATATGAAACAATTTGCAAAAAGGTGATTAGTTAGTATGAAAGCCACTATCTTGCTATGGACGTTTTTTAAAATTAAAATTGACAAAATGGCGGCGGTTTGAAGAAAAAATCGAATTCAGCTTATTTTCGACAGCAAAATAAAGAATGGCCTGAAGAATGTCCACATTTGAGAGGGGTAGCTTGAAAACTCTTCCTTTAAGATTGTACACCGTTTTATCAAAGACGACATTTTGAGAAAAACGCGCTTAAAGTTTCGAAACCATCTATACTGACGGAAAAAGCGCAAAAAAAATCGATTTTTTGACAATTTTACACTGTGATGATCCCTTAAAGTAAAAACAAATTAGTATTCCCAAGAAAACTCAATGAGATTAGTGACTATTATGGCAAATATGATGGCGAATACCGTCAGCACACTCCAAGTGAGACCAGGGTTGACCTTGGCGTCTAAAACGTAAGGAATAAGAACGTTAATAATGTTACAACCGTACCCACGAAAATCGTTACAATCGTACCCCCCCCCCCTCCCCCTTTCGGTAATAAAACTATCTCAGTGACCAAGAAACGTAACCAACAAATACACAGTTGCTTGTTTACTAAGCTCCAAGGTTGAATAATTACTCAGAAAATCACCCAATACGAAAACTGTTGTATCAACGAAGTAATGTCAAAAAGAAGTTTATCAAAAATACTTACTTTTGAACGAAAAAACTCAATGGGCCCCTCTGCGAGCGTGTCGAGGCTTGCAGAACGTCGTGTTTCAACCGTACCCCGTTACAACCGCACTCAGTCTACCTTACTAGGAGTATTTATCATTTTAGGTATAGAGTAAGCTGGTTGGTATAGGAGTACGCAGGCGATAAGAGTACGCAGTTAAGGGACAACACCACTGTGACCCCCTGTTTTTAGCCATTTTTCAAGAATTTTTTTTTGTGGGAAAAAAAAGAGATATTCGAAAAAAAAAATTTTTGTTTTGTTCGTTGTTTATTGAAGATACATAAAAAAAAAATTTCAAATTTTTCACGCCCCATGGTGACGCTGGGGAAGCTCCCGCGTCAGGTACTGTTGCCTCTGCAGTGGTTCGCGGCACGCAGCAGAACTCTCTTCAAAGTCGATCTGAAAAAAAAATACCGAGTGTTTTCGTTAATAATATGATATTTTGAAGAGAAGTACACAGGGATTTGAAAAAATATTGAATTTTAAAAAATAGGCACGCTTTTGAAATTAAAGGGCGATTTTCGAGCAAAATTTCTCGTCGAAAATAGGTTATAACTTTTTTTGTTATTGCGATATCGAAGAAATCCTATGTACTTCTTTAGATAATCTAGTTTTATTGATGCAGTCCAAATTTGAAGTCGATTGGATAAAAATTGCTCGAGTTCTGCTGCGTGCCGCACTCAAAAAGGTCGTTTTGAGAAAAACGCGTTCAAAGTTTTAGGTTTGTTAATTTATGCGATAAATTGGAAAAAAAATGTTTTACCTCTAATCAGCGATGCCGGCACCATATAGCTGGCCTTCAAGAAGCAAATCATTGTCCCTAGCATCTTTTCTCGAACTTGTAGAGGCTCTTCTTGCCTCTTTTGCAGCGTCTGTGAGCGAGCGCTTCGCCAGCTCGATCCGCGCTGCGTCGGTTTCAACGTAAAAATTGAAACAATTTGGGCGGATAGTTATCCCCAACGTCTCCAAAACTTTCATGAGGCTTCTCAGGCCATCATTGAATAATAATACCGCGATATCAGCTGCAATATCGACGATTGACGATTGACGACTTTAACATTTTTCAATTATCGCCACCTATGGCTTTTTTTCGAAACTATATTTATAACAATAGCCAGTTTTTGTGAAGGGAGACAAAAGAATACCTGGGAAAGACCCGCAGGACCTGGGATAGGCCCGGTATACCTGCCGACCCTGAGGCGCGCAGCTGCGCGGGACCTCGAGCATCACGAAGCGCTGCACCGCTCCACAAAATATTCAATATCTCCGAAAATAATTATTTTTTCGACCTGGGTCTAACGGCATCTTAATCTTAAATGTATTTTAGATTTTTCTAGATGGTTTTCAAAAAATCGATTTTTTGAAGCCGTCACAGTGGTGTTGTCCCTTAAGCTAATGACGAAACGCTTTGCTAATGGAAGCTAACTTCTGTTGTGTTTTGACCGCCTCAGAGGGTAAGGGTTTCTTACAACAAAAAAAAATCCAACGTAAAATAAAACAGAGAGGCTAGGTAAGTTTGAAGTTATGGTTGCAATTTCTTATTTATTTTTGATATTTTCAAAGCATTATGAGGACGATACACAATTTACTTTCTTCAAAAACAACTATTCATTTCGTGCGCCGGTTTGCTAAGATTATTGTTCAAAATGAAAGTAATTTTGCATCTCATCAATAAATGGCAGTAACAGTCATGTTTGTTTAAAATGTGCAGGTGGTATAAGAGTACGCAGTGTTTGGGTGTATGGGAATACGCGCGTACGACTATATACGACTGTTGTTAATTTTTTTTTTTTTATAAGTATACAAAGTATAGAATATATATATATATATATATATATATATATATAATACTATATATATAGTATAATATATATATATAGAATATATTTTTTATATATGGGACATTCCACGCCATTTCACCTAGCCCGTGACCCCGACCATTTTTGGTTTTCCTGATTTATTTGTAATAGTGTACCCCATGAAAGGAATATCCACACCAATTTTTCGGTTTTAATCTCTTCTCTTTTAAGAGTTGTAATTTTCCGAAATATATCGACTTCTTTCTGAGAAAAAAAGTTCAGAAGTCTTTTATAATTTTAATCTCCAATAATGCTATTAATGATTTTGTGATTTCCAATTCGGCTTCGTCAGGCCTGAAACGGTTTATTTTTAGTTTGTGCGGAGTTTAACGAAAAACACATTATTTAAAATGAAAAAACATTTTTTTTTTCGTTAATTTCAGCACAAATTTAATAAAAACCGTTACAGGCCTGACAAAGCCGAATTGGAAAACACAAATCATTAATAGCATTATTGGAGATTAAAATGATAATTTCGAAAAAACATAGAAGGAAAAGTAGACTCATGATCAGACTAGTCTTAAAAATCATAGAATGGGTCATTCTATTTTAGAGAATTAAAAAAAATTATTAAAAAGAGGCAATCATTTGAAAAAAAAATAGTTTTCCACTTTAGAAGCAAAAAAAACGTTAACATCGATAATTGATGAATTTTTCATCTTTTCTAACGAACGTATGCGACAAAATAAAAAAAATGACATAGTGACATTTGTCGATATCTCAATTAGTTCAGGAGTTATCAACGTTCAAATGTTTCCAAAACATCCAAAATCGAGATTTTTTCGAAAATTATAACTCCTAAAAGAGGAGAGATAACAATCTAAAAATTGTTTTGGATATTGCTTTCATGGGGTATAATTTTACAATAAAAATCAGGAAAATCAAAAATGGTTAGGGTCACGGGCTAGGTAAAATGGCGTGGAATGCCCTATATATATATATATATATATATATATATATATATATATATATATATATATATATATATATATATATATATATATATATGAGAAATGCACCGCTCATACAAATGTGGGCAACTTTAATTGCAATTTATACGTCGGTTGATGCTTGCGTACTCTTAAACGCCCGTACGTCTAAGAGTTCGCAAATCCTATTTCGTAGTTTTTATAATAGTTTGTTACTTTAAAAAAATTAAAATTCCCAATCGTCGCTCATAATTTAAATAGAATACTAGATATTCTTTCAGTTAAAACAAAAACTGATTCGTAAAATGTATTTGTTTGTTTTTTTCACCGCTTTAAAGCTTAGGTGCGTGGTACTCCTATACCAGCTAACCTTACCCCTTCAGAGTGTTTACACATCGAAGAACCCCCCTCCCCCTCCCTAAATGCACATTTCCCCTTACAAAAAAATTCTTATTCCCAACTTATATTCTATTGTCATTTTGCCTTTCGTTTCGTATCGCATTTGCTTGCTCGTTTACTATTTTCCCAATTAGATTCTCGAAGTGCTTTACGTACATACATACCCGCGTAGAAATTCTGATCGGGCCCCGATCAGGGCCCGTTCAGGTTGCCTGACTGCCCTGGTAGGGCACTAATAGGGCAGCCTGAAGGGGCCCTACTAGGAAATGTAACGTTGTGTCACATATGGGCCCGATCAGGTTGCCCGATCGGGCCCCTATCAGGTTGCCTAATCGGGCCATATCGGGTTACCGAATCCTGTCCCCTGTCAGGCCCCTATCAGGCTGCCTGATCAGGCATTTATAATTCTGCCTGATTAGGTCATTCTCCCTCACACGGAACATATAAGGATAAATTTCAAATCCTGGACATATTTAGTACATATTACTACAGTAGTAATAATATGTACCAAATTATTAGTAATTATAGTAGTACATATTAATAAATACTTTTATTTTTAAATATTGTTTAATTACATATTTTGAGTAGTATAGTAACATATGTATACTTTGGCCTGCGTTTTATGTGATATTTTTATTTCTATACGTGCGGTTGCCCTCCTAGTCCTTGGCATTGTTAAAGACTTTTCCCACCGCTTGCTCAACATCTTTTGAGTAGATCGGCGTTGCGTTCTCGGCGTTCGAGTGTTTCGTGATGATGGATCCTATAAAATGAACATCGTGCTATATGATGATTCTTAGATACATACAGTTGGGGCCTTCATTAAGCGTTATACATATTGATCCCTTCCCGATACCTTGAACGCAAGCATAGAAATTGGTTTTGCTGAGGACAGGTTTTTTCCCAGTATCTTTGACGGCCGTGTGTTGCATTATAACACCTCTCGTGATGAATTTTTTGAATATGGTCGAGACTGTGTGCTGTAGTGTTGCGGAAACGTTGACAGTTTGCATTATGTTGGCAACCTAAAACGGATATAGCCAACGTATCATGTTGCATCGAAGGGAGATGATAAATACGTATATTATTTAGGGGTTTTACGGGGTGAGATGCAGTCAGATGTTTCAAAACATCGATTTTTTAAAAAACATTTTCTTTAAGTATGATGTTTCAAACATGGTTATAGATTATACATACCTTGTTCGCACGACGACCATGACTCATCTTCAATTTGATCTGCACTCTGAGATTCACGGAACTGCCGAAATCTCCGAACACGCATCCGAGTGGCGTAACGTTTTTTATTGTTAGAGTCGATAACACTTTTAAAAAAATATAAATAAAAAATACGTCGAAACTAAAAAAAAAGCTACGATGCTGTCGAGTCGGAGGTTCCACGTAAAAAATAAGAGGTTATGGGCATCGACTGCTGAGGCAGTTATAGGGCAAGCCTGTTTATGGCCCTATCAGGGAAAGCCTAGTAGGGCCTTACCTGAGAAAGCCTGCATAGGGCCTTATCAGGGGAAGCCTTAATAGGGCCTCATTAGGGAAAGCCTTAGTAAGGCCTTATCATGGAAAGCCCTAGTAGGGCCTATCAGGGCAAGCCTTGGCAGGGCCCTATCGGGAAAAGCCTTAGTAGGATCTTATCAGGGACGGCCATAGTAGGGCCATGTTAGTATTGCCTGATCTAGGGCCTAAATACTTCCGGCCCGGTCGGGGCCGGATCAGGATTTCCGTAATAGGTGTTACCCCTATCACACCCCGATCGGGGCCTGATCCTTGGTCAGGCTAACCCTAAGAAATTTCTACGCGGGATATGGCTTTCGGGCGAAACATTTCCGGAACGTCAAGTAGTGACCCACCTCCTTCTACCCACGCAGTTTGGGCGAAATCGGTGGGTCCCGATTAGCGTCCCGATTAGTGTGAGTGACTTGACAGTTTTGCATAACATATTAAACATTTTTCACTTTATTTCGTGCCCACAACTGCCGTTCAGCGATGAGCATGGGCACCTCCCTATGGCAAAGAGCGTTTCTTCAATTGTAAATTTAAGGGGTCAGATACCTTAAGGTGAGGAAAAATGGCTGATTTTCATTTTTTTTTAAGGTTAGATTTCTTCACCAGTTTTGAGACTTAGTACATCTTTTATTATTACTTTTCGCTCGCACATGGTATTTTTTTTATTGATCTTTAAAAATGGCGAAGGCATGTCACGGTCTTCTAAACGGGTTGCGGCAGATGTTGTCGGACGGCGTGGTTCGTAGCGTCGGCGGCATTAATCTGAAAAAAAAACAACGAACATTTTTCTTTCATTTACACTCATACGCAGAATATGAACCAAGAAAAGTGAGAAATGTTGGAAATCGATTAAATGGTACGCTTCGAAACAAAAAGATTGAAGTTTCCGAAATAAGTAGTTACATTTTGCAATAAAAAATACTTTAAAAAAATGTTTATAAACATTTAGGGTCATGTTTTAGACAATAAGGTTAGAAAGATTTATACCGAAATTAATCGGAATCGGTCGATTAGCTTTTTAGCTATACGTCACACCAGATTTGAAAATGCACTTTGGAAGACTGACGTCAACCAACGTCAGACCAACTTCGCTTTTTTTAAAGATTAATTTTAAAAATTCCATGAAAGAACCAAATGTAGTAATAAAACATACTCTAATCCTCAAAAATGGAGAAGAAGTCTTTACCTTAAGGGACAGCACCACTGTGACCCCCTGTTTTTTTGCCATTTTTCGAGAATTTTTTTTGTGGGAAAAAAGGCGATATTCGAAAAAAAAAATTTGTTTTGTTCGTTGTTTATTGAAGATACATAAAAAAAATTTCTCAAATTTTTCACGCCCCATGGTGACGCTGGGGAAGCTCCCGCGTCAGGTACTGTTGCCTCTGCAGTGGTTCGCGGCACGCAGCAGAACTCTCTTCAAAGTCGATCTGAAAAAAAATACCAAGTGTTTTCGTTAATAATATGATACTTTGAAGGGAGTACATAGGGATTTGAAAAAATATTGATTTTTAAAAAATAGGCACGCTTTTGAAATTAAAGGACGATTTTCGAACAAAATTTCTCGTCGAAAATAGGCTATAACTTTTTTTATTATTGAGATATCGAAAAAATCCTATGTACTTCTTTAGATAATCTAGTTTTATTGATGCAGTCTAAATTTGAAGTCGATCGGATAAAAATTGCTCGAGTTCTGCTGCGTGCCGCACTCAAAAAAGTGGTTTTGAGAAAAACGCGTTCAAAGTTTTAGGTTTGTTAATTTATGCGATAAATTGGAAAAAAAATTGTTTACCTTTAATCAGCGATGCCGGCACCATATAGCTGGCCTTCAAGAAGCAAATCATTGTCCTTAGCATCTTTTCTCGAACTTGTAGAGGCTCTTCTTGCCTCTTTTGCAGCGTCTGTGAGCGAGCGCGCCGCCAGCTCGATCCGCGCTGCGTCGGTTTCAACGCAAAAGTTGAAACAATTTGGGCCGATAGTTATCCCCAACGTCTCCAAAACTTTCATGAGGCTTCTCAGGCCATCATTGAATAATAATACCGCGATATCAGCTGCAATATTGACGATTGACGACTTTAACATTTTTCAATTATCGCCACCTATGGCTTTTTTTCGAAAATATATTTATAACAATAGCTGGTTTTTGTGAAGGGAGACAAAAGAATACCTGGGAAAGACCCGCAGGACCTGGGAAAGGCCCGGTATACCTGCCGACCCTGAGGCGTGCAGCTGCGCGGGACCCCGAGCGTCACGGAGCACTGCACCGCTCCACAAAATATTCAATATCTCCGAAAATAATTATTTTTTCGACCTGGGTCCAACGGCATCTTAATCTTAAATGTATTTTAGATTTTTCTAGATGGTTTTCAAAAAATCGATTATTTGAAGCCGTCACAGTGGTGTTGTCCCTTAAAAAACAATTGTGAAGATCAGCAATTTTTTTCCTCGCCTAAAGGTATTGATAAAAACGGTGTAAACGATCGACTTAAAATCGAGAGGGTGCATTAGGTATATGACAAAAGATTTATTGTATGAATTCGAATCAAATGGTAACATATCGTCAATTGTTCCGAAACGTCTGAAGGGAGGATGCTACAACGCTTCAAGACCCCTCTTTCAAAATTCACTTATCCGTGACGAAAAATATAATTGAGACGTTTGAAAGCATTAGGAATTATTTAAAAAAATAAAGCACGAGAAAACAGCGATAACTTATTCAACATCTTAATGTGTGTGTGTGTGTGTGTACATATGTGGCATTCCAGGTCAACTCACGTGGTCATCAGCCTGACGCCCGCGGATTCAGTTAATGAATTTTTTTCGCGCATATTTTGGTCCACAATAGAAGTTATTTTTTTCACATTTTTATCACTTATTTTACCCCATAAGTAACTTCTTTTTCCATAACTTTTGAGTAAAAATTATTCTCGACCAAGTTTGAAATTCTGAATTTTTTTCATAAAATCTAGAACTAAAAACAAGTATTTTCCTGATAGTTTGAGAGTGGGCCGAGAATAATTTTTATTTTATTGAATTGAAGAAAAATATTTTTTCCGAATTTTGAAAATCAAATATTTCAATCGTAGTTCCCTGTAGCAAAAAATCATATCCTAGTAAAACAAAAAAAAATTCCCTATATTTTGAGAGTAAAGCGCTGAAAATTCACCCAATAATTAGAACACCGAAAAAATCTATTTTAGTTTAAAGAAACAATAAGATAGAATGATTCAGTTGGTAGAGATTACAATTTCTCTACCGTTAAGGAGACTCGAGAATACGCTTGTTAAATTTCCCGCGCATTAATTCGAACTGCTCAGTTCCACCCACCAGAGTGCACTTCGATCACTTAAGGGCGGGGTAAAGTATTAAAATTTTTGTTTAATTTTTTTAAATGAATGCATAATATATCAAGAATATTGTGTTAAAATTTCAAGTCGATCGGAGTAAAATTGACGAAGTTATGAGTATTTGAGCGTCTATTGCTCCATGCCGTTCTCTTCTCTTCTGCGTTTTTCAAACCGTTTTTCTGAGACTTGTCATATTTGAAGTCCGTGTGCACGATAACTCAAAATCTACTGGACCAATCGCTTTGAAATTTTGCACAGTACTTCTTCACATAATTCACCAGGTATTGTCGATAGCTTTTTTTTTTTTTTTAATAATTACTAATTTTTCAACAACGAATTAGCCGATTTTTTTTAGCGAAAATCGGGTTTTTGGCTCCCAAGTGCTACGAAAAATCGAAAAATCGAAAAAAAAATCCTCCCGTCATTACCTCGAGAAACATCTCCTTTAACAAATGCATTTTGATTTTTTTGTTTCAAATGATTCTGTTGCGAGTCATGGTGCACACCGCAAACCAACTTTTTTTCGAGGCGCCTCCGGGGTTTAATTTTCACTCGCTCAATTTTGAATATTTTGCAATGCAAATTAAGGAGAATGTTCTTCAAATGTTACTTTATTATATGTAAATTTTTCAATAAACGAACACTATTGGTTACGCCAAAAAAAATCTTAAAAACATGCCTTTTTTTCGCCGAACTAACTTTACCCCGCCGTTCATTTTTTCCTCTTTCTCTCTTCCTCTATTGATGTAATTTCCCAGCTGTGTGAAAGTCGAAACAGCTATTGTTGTAGTATTTTAGTGCTACTTAACTTTATCACTGTTTATATCTTATTGATATTATCGTATTTATTGAAACTTCAATCAAATTAATATTACTTTTATGATGGCGCCTTTACCATACGGTGATCGCAAGACTCATGCACGTCATACGTGCAGTGTCTAAAAATATTAAAGCCAAATGGAAAATCAGTTGTGTGATGTTTGTATGTTCATCGTGTGGGAAAAAAAATGTCAAACATTGCACCAACGTTTATTCCGCAACGCCATGATGAAAATAGTGATCAAAGTATGATACTGAAGTTTGCATTGCAACAAATTTTTTCTTTTTTGTTCTCGATTTTTGATCACCAACTAGTTCCTTTATGTGTTTGGTGAAGAAAAAACATGCATCCGCCATGTACGTCTCGCGGAACTCACCCTCAGGAGGGGGTGGAAAATAAAAAAAATTATTTCGCCCGATGTACGTCTATTACACATTTTCTTTTTCGATTAAAATATTGCGGAGCCCGAAAAAGTAAGGTTACCAAAGTATAGACCTTTTTCGAGCAGAGAACGCCACCCTTAGGAGGGGGTGAAAAATTAAAAAAATATATTTCGACCGACACACGTCTATTACACCTTTCCTTTTTCGATAAAAATATTACGGAGGCCGAAAAAGTAAGGTAAAAGAAATTAAACCTTTTTCGAGCAGACGACGCCACCCTTAGGAAGGGGTGAAAAATCGAACAAATAATGTCGACCGCTGTACGTCTATCACACATTTTCTTTTTCGATGAAAATATTGGGGAGCCCGAAAAAGTAGCGTAAAAAAATGTACACCTTTTTCGAGCAGAGGACGCGACCCTTGGGAGGGGGTGAAAAATCGAAAAAAAATATTTCAACCGATGTACTTCTATTACACATTTTCTTTTTCGATGAAAATATTGCGGAGGCCGAAAAAGTAAGGTAAACAAAATGTTGACCTTTTTTAGCAGAGGACGCCACCCTTAGGAGGGGGTTGAAAAATCGGAAGAATCATATCGACCGATGTACGTCTATCACACATTTTCTTTTTCGATGAAAATATTGCAGAGCCCGAAAAAGTAACGTAAACAAAATGTAGACCTTTTTTAGCAGAGGACGCCACCCTTAGTAGGGGGTTGAAAAATCGAAAAAATCATATCGACCGATGTACGTCTATCACACATTTTCTTTTTCGATGAAAATATTGGGGAGCCCGAAAAAGTAGCGTAAAAAAATGTGGACTTTTTTCGAACAGAGGACGCCACCCTTAGGAGGGGGTTGAAAAATAAAAAAAAAATCATATCGACCGATGTACGTCTATCACACATTTTCTTTTTCGATGGAAATATTGGGAAGCCCGAAAAAGTAGCGTAAAAAAAATGTGGACTTTTTTCGAACAGAGGAAGCCACCCTTAGAAGGGGGTGGAGATCGAAAAAAAATATTTCGACCGATGTACGTCTATTACACATTTTCTTTTTCGATGAAAACATTGCGGAGCCCGAAAAAGTAACGCAAAACGAATTTAAATAAATTATTCTGGCATAATGACATTTCTCAAGTGACTTATAAGCAGTGGGTAATGAAGATACGGAGAACTCTACAAAAACCGTTGTCCAAGACTGTTCTGATTTCGTCAATGAGTTCTGTAAAAAGACTCAGAATTTCTTGCGGCATGCATTTATTTTCTAAAAATCAAGGCAGTTTTATGAAAAATCTGAGAGAATCATTAGTGGGAGCATAAGTTATAGTAATTGGGGATTTCGCCGCTCTCGAAATTCACTTAAATACAAATCCAGCAATTGTATACGCTGTCGTTATTTATTTTAAATATTTCCATAAGCGTTTAGCAATTGTGTCCGATAATACAAAATTACGATGCGATTGCTGTACACATTTGCACAAAAATGATAATAGATTTCATAAAATCGATTAATTATGGCGTTAAAAAAGTGTATTATTTTTCGGACGGAGAATCAACAATATAAGAAATATAAAAATATCGCTAACTTGTGTCGCCATGAAAAAACTTACGGTATCAAAGCGGAGTGTCATTTGTTTGGTACTTAGTCCAGTCGAGATAGGTCTAAAATTCGATTAACCTGGAATTAATTCCGGGCTTCGATTTTCTTTTTTTATACTTGAGGGGGGGAGTTGGTAGTGTAAATCTCGATTTTCGGGAAAATCCCCCTGGTGCGTTTGCCGCCATCTTGATTTGAAGAGGGATTTTTTGTTTTTCGAATAACTCGCTTAATTTCAACCTTAGAGTGAAAATGATCATATCAAAAGTTGTGGGAAATGTAATTCCCCACAAGTTTGGTGATTAAAATTTTTACCCTACGATCGATATTTATAGAGTTAGATTGCAAATAGGGGTAAAAAGTTCACCCCTAAATTAAGTATAAGTCCGAAAATATTGATCCTAGGGTAAAAATGGTACTGACCAAAGTTGAAGAAAATAAAACTTCCTACCCGGTTACGCCTTAACATTTTTACGATAAACTTGATAATAAAGGAAATAACTGAACATAACAAAAAGTTCACCCCTAAATTAAGTATAAGTCCAAAAATATTGATCCGAGGGTAAAAATGCTAATAACCAAAGTTGGAGGAAATAAAATGTCCTATGTGATTATTTATTACCATTTTTACAATAAACCTGATAATAAACGAGATAAGTTGAAAAAAAAAACGTTTTTTTACCCCTTTTAGCAGTCTAACTCTATAAATATCGATCCCAGGGTAAAAATTATAATCACCAAACTTGTGGAGAATTATTACTTTAGGAGGAGGAGAATTATTACTAAGGTTGAAAATAAGCGAGTTATTCGAAAAACAAAAAAATCCCTCTTCAAATCAAGATGGCAGCAAACGCACCAGGGGGATTTTCCCGAAAATCGAGATTTACACTACCAACCACCCCCCCCCCCCCCCCCAAGTATAAAAAAAGAAAATCGAAGCCCGGAATTAATTCCAGGTGAAATCCTATTTCGACTGGACTAACTATGCATGGCAAAGGTCCATGCGATGCAAATAACAAATACAACGGAATTATATGACTGGGCAAACGAAGCTGGACGACTTCCAAATATAACTGTTCAGTATTAAAGTGTAGTACAGTCGTGCTGTATATTGGAATCGGAAAAAATGAGAAGAAGGCTATTTTTTTGACAGGTGATTTTGTAGGTGCCACGGGTGTTAAAACCAAGTTTGCCTAAAAATAGGGGTGTAGGGTTTTTTTAGGCGTTGGGGGTGGATTAATTCGAAACTACAACCCCCACGAGGTCGGCGCCGGGAGACAAAATGTTCAGAAAAATCCGGATTTTATTTTTGTCCATAGCGCCGACGTCGTGAAAGTTCATTTTGGGGGTGAAAAAGTGGGGTGAAATTTTGAAAAATCAGTTTTCATTCGATAACTCTTTAGGACAAATTCATACAATTTTTGTTTAAATGGAAACGTTGTAGCCCTTGAAAAGACGCGTCGATCGAGTATACGATCAATCCTCTCCAATAATATCTTCACCCCCAAAAGAATTGCTGAAGAATTAACAAAAAAATTGTTTATTGAATACCTCAAAAACCATTGATTTTTCGGGGATGGTTCGAATGTACGAAATGTAGAGAATAATTTTCTCTATATTTTCGTTCCTATGGACAACCCTTGAATTTTGCATTTTCGAACCCCTCTCAGGGGTTGCAAATTCAAAATGAAATTGACCGAAACTAAAGAGATACGAGTTTGGCGCTTTGGACAAAAATGTAGCTTAGGGTTCAAGCTACAAATTCTTCTACGGCGGCGAATTCGTGCAGTCAATAGTTTTCCCAGAATTTCATTTTGAATGTTCAACCCCCGAGAGGGGTTGGAAAATCAAAATTCAAGGGTGGTCCATAGCAACGAAAATATGGAGAAAATTATTCTCTACATTGCGTACATTTGAACGATACCCAAAAAACCGATTGTTTTTGCGTTATTCAATAAACATTTTTTTGTTTGTTTTTAAACCATTTTTTTGGGGGTGAAGACATTATCGGAGAGTGATGATCAAATACTCGATCGACGCGTCTTTTCAAGGGCTACAACGTTCCCATTTGAACAAAAAGTGTACGATTTTTTTTTAAGAGTTATTGAATTAAAACTGATTTTTCAAAATTTCACCCCTCTTTTTCACCCGCAAAATAAACTTCCGCAACTTCGGCGCTGTGGACAAAACTAAAGCCCGGATTTTTCTGAACATTTTGGCTCACGGCGCCGACCTCGTAGGGGTTGTAGTTTGGCATTTATCCACCTCCTTCTCCTTTCATCCCCTAAAAAAGAACCCTACACCCCGATTTTTAGACAAACTTTGATTTAGCACCCACAGCACCTACAAAAACACCTGTCAAAAAACTAGCCTCCTTCTAATTTTCTCCGATTCTGGGCTTTTTCAGCGACAGCACGACTGTACTAGTGCTGAATTTTATGAAACAGAAAAACCGGGTGCTAGGAAAAAAAAAATTCCTAGCAGCTAAGAGATACCGAGTCCTTCATGAATTTACATACATATTTTGATACTTCGTTTAAAAACAGAAAATATGGCAATGCAATTGCAATATTCAAATATGTTTTTGATTTAAAAATATATTATGTACGTACATTCAACTATATAATAATAATAACTATTTCATTCATCGAATCCATACATATCTTGTTCAAACGTTTATTAATTTTTGTTTCTCTTTACAGAAGCTGTTGGACGAGTACAAAGGTCAAAAAAAAAAATTTCAGGTATGTATTATCGAACTTTTATCGAATCACAAGAAGGTATTTGACTTTTTTGAGATTTTTGCAGCATCAAAAATTATAAACTCCAATTAAAGTATTAAATATTATACCGGACGATGATAAAAATATTAAATATGATACTGGCATCGCTAATTGCTCCCGTGTGTGCTGCAAAAGTACTCTTTCTATTCTTGCTTCGGGCAATTTGTTTGAATGAAAGTTTCAAGGACTTAGCCAGTGTCCTTGAAAATAATTTTAAAAAATCGTCATTATAAAAACGTGATTGCACTGTACCGACAAGTTGGAGTCGAATGTGAAGAGCAAGAGGGGAAACAAAACAGTCAGATTTGGAGTAAAAATTAATTGGCCAAGTGTCCGCGAGGATACCGTCGAGAAATTCGGCAAAGTTTTTACGAGCTAGCCCGTGGATACGATTCCTGAGTGAACCGTCAATGGTACACGCGGTTGTGCTCATTCGAAGGGATCTTTTGGGCTAGTTTTGCCACTCGCTTCCGCTTACTCGTACTCCAATTTTCCCAGCCACCTCTCCCGATCCGCGAAATTTTCAATTTAATCAAACGAAGCAGACACGATTCACGAACGAATTCAAAGTGTCCAGATTTCCAAATTTCGTGTTTTAATTTTATTGGTTTATAACACGCTTTTACAGTTGTACACCACGTGGAAATATTTCAAATATTTTATCGGAAATTAATTTAATTTACGTGATCACAATTCATATCATTTACATTTTTTTTTCAAAGGTATATGAAAAAAAAAAAAAACATAATTCGAAACGCAAAATAAATATCATGAATATGTTCGGGTTAAGTAATTCATAAACAAATGATTCCACAAACTTTTCATTATTTTTTAAATATTATTTTTCAAATTTGTATAAAACATTTTCTTTCAATATGATAAACTTTCATTCGAAACTCAACATTATTTGCGTTAATTTCTTTGGGTCAAGTAACTAATGAATTAATGATGCAACAAACTAGAGCTGTTTTCAACGCGAATTTTTCAAAATGATATATTTTTCTTCAATACGATTAACGTTAATTCAAAACTGAAAATATAATAAATATCGTGATTTTATTTGGATTAAGCATTTTATAAACGTAGGATTTCAAAAACTGCGGCTATTTTTAACACAATTTTTTTCATGACGTATATATACAGGGTGTCCCGTTTTAATCTTACACCTGAATTTTCTCGAAAAATATTGCTCGGACGAACTATTGTGTGGAACAAAACTTCTAGGGATTGAAGGGGGACGTTTGAAACAAATTTATTTGAGGAGCCAAAATTCAAAATGGCGGCGTTACAAAGGCTGACATGTTTTTTTCAAACGGAAACGTAACTTTTTTTTATTGCCAAAAAATTTGCCAGCTGAAAACTAAAAAGTTTTGTTGAAAATTTTTTTTGATAAAGTTCATAGTTTTCAAGTGAGAACATCATTTTCATGCCATCAGCCATGCAACCTCCTACGCTTTGGCTAACGCAAATGCCGGTGGTAGGGACAATTAGACTAAATGTCTCACGGCAAGCCGCTCAATGTTGTATTTTCGAATGTATGACCACTTGAACAAAAAAAGAATCATTTTTTTGTTGAAAATTTTTTTTTTTTTTTTGTTTTTTTGTTTTCAAATTTGGACGATATTTCATGAGAAAATTTTGGAGGAAAATCGATGAAAAATAGTTTTTTTCCATTTTAATAGCGTTTGTGCCATTTTCAGGCCCAAAAACGTGTTTCTTTAAATCCTTGACGAACTTTGATCACGATGGGTAGCAAAACACACACACACACACACACACACACACACACACACACGCACACACACACACACGCACACGCACACGCACACACAAATCCTGGATACATCTGAAATAATTGAAAATGATGTTCTCACTTGAAAACTATGAACTTTATCAAAAAAATTTTTCAACAAAAGTTTTTAGTTTTCAGCTGACAAATTTTTTGGCAATAAAAAAAAGTTATGTTTCCGTTTGAAAAAAACATGTCAGCCTTTGTAACGCCGCCATTTTGAATTTTGGCTCCTGAAATACATTTTTTTCAAACGCCCCCTTCAATCCCTAGAAGTTTTGTTCTACACAATATTTCGTCCGAGCAATATTTTTCGAGAAAATTCAGGTGTAAGATTAAAATGGGACACCCTGTATATATATATATATATATATATATATATATATATATATATATATATATATATATATATGATATACACTATCGTCCAAAAGTTTGGAAACCTTCGCCCTGGTTCCGAGCCACACAAGAAGTTTTATCGCTCTTTTAAGGAGCCAGTCCACTTTGGAGCCACGAAAAAAGGCTATATCCGCGAATTTTTTTGCGGATTTTATAAAAGATATGAATATAAAAGTTGTTGGGCTTGATCAATAAATCTTGAAATACATTTAAAAAGAATTTGATTCATTTTTATTCATTTTTAAGTATAAAAACTATAGTTTAACGTAACGCCTCAAAAATAGGTGGGCTTGGTAGCTCCATCACAACTCGGCAACGCCTTGTCTGAAATAAAAAAATTAAAGTCCATTAGATTCAGTATGACACCAGCTACAAAATGACCCTCGGATATAAAGTGTCATAAAAAAATAAAATAATGGCAGATGCAAAACAAAAAAAAAGTAAAAAAAACGCGTTTTTTCGCAATTTTTCGCAAAAAAGAGTAAAAATCAAAATTTTAAAACCATCGAGAGTCATCTTGTTGCGAATCATGTTTACAATATGTGGTTCAAATTTCACGAGAATCGGTTTATTAGTTTCAGAGATACGATGGAGCTATATTTTGAAAACGTTGTTTCGAGAAAAACGCGTTTGAAGTTTATGCTATGAAAAACTCTTACCTAAACTCAATCGGCAATTCCTGCACCGTACAAAATTCCTTCTGATTGCTCATCATCGTCGATTTCTTCAAGTCTTGCTTGCTTTCGATTTTTTGAAATTTTCAAAGTGGACTCGCCCATCAAAAATTACGATATTTTAATTTACCAAGCGGCGTTTCAAAAGGGACATATTCAGCTTCATTTAGCTTGAAAAAAAAATTACGATTTTTTTTAACCCGGTACACACTTTAAAAGATGTCCGTTTTTTTGGGGATGAAATCTTATGCGCACGACTCGTGAAACAAAATTAAAAAATTTTAACCCGCGAAGAACTTGAAGCTTCAATTTCGTTTTTAACAAGTTCCGTACGATTTTTTTTCGCATAAATATTCAACTTTTTGCAAAAAACGACCATATTTATAAAATGTATCCTGACTCTAAAACTTCTGGGTTTTCGTAAAACTACTAAGAGGGTAAAAAGTTACATACAATCATTTTGTATTTACCAAACAAAATTCAGAATTTAAAAAACTTCAAAAATTTGAAGAAAAAAAAAGGTTTTTAAATTTAAAAAAAGCGGTATCAGTGAGCTTTCGAACATCTAGGTTGGACGATTCAGCAATGGCGAAATGTACTATGGACAGATGACTCGAAATTTCTAATTTCTGGATGAAAAAGCCGCGTAGATAAGCTAAGAGACCCGATTTTTCAAGATAAAGAAATATTTCGTTGACATAAGGAAAATGTTGAAAATTTTATTTTTTTTTCAAACTTTTGAATTTTTTTCTTCAAATTTTTAGCAAATCCAAAATGATTGTATGTAACTTTTTACCCTCTTAGTAGTTTTACGAAAACCCAGTAGTTTCAGAGTTAGACTACATTTTATAAATATGGTCGTTTTTTGCAAAATATTGAATATTTATGCGAAAAAGATCGTACGGAACTTACAAAAAAAAAAACGAAATTGAAGTTTTAAGTTTTTCATGGGGAAAACGGTTAAATTTTTTTTTTCACGAGTCGCGCGCAAAAATTTTAACCCCCCAAAAAAAACCAAAAAACGACCATCTTTCAAAGTGTGTACCTGGTTAAGAAAAAAATCGTAAAAATAGCACAGTAGTTTCAGCGTTTGAGCGGGGTGGACGCTGGTTTGAATCCACGTTCGTGCAAGTGGATTCAAATCCATTGATTTTTTGTTAAGTTTAAATTGAAATTGAAAGTTCAAACTTTCAACGCTGCGGCTAGCCGTCTTGTTATGGGACGAATAAGCATGTTATTCGTCCGGATAGCGGCTCAGTTCACGCTGCATTACGCCCCGACGAAACAAAACCAAACAAAACCAAACCCAAACGAAACAAAACCAAATCCAAACAGAAAAAACCCAAACAAAATTATAAAAATTTTACTCGGACGAATACGTGTAAATTATTCGTCCAGATAGATTGTTTAACAATTTAACACATTCTATCCGGACGATTATATATATGTTATTCGTCCGGATACTAGCTGACTACTAGCGAATATCGTACGCTTATTCGTCCGATATCCGGACGGGGAGACACTCCGAACTTTCAATTTCGGATGTTGAAATTTGAATTTTGAACTTTATTCGGTTGCCCAAATTAATTATTAAATAATACATAAAAAGTGTTAGACCACATTGTCCATTTTTTACTCGAAAGATCTAAAGATCTAAAGATTGTTCGAACAAAAAATCCATAACATTGTTTAACATTTTTTGTTCATTATTAAATACTTTATTTGAGCGACCGGATAACGTTAAAAACTCAAATTTCAAAATTCAAAATTGAAAGTTCAAACGCACTTGCCCGAATGTGGATTCGAACCTGCGCCCGCGCTCGCTTGGACGCCGGAACTACTGTGCCATTGTTTACTCACCGTTGAACTTTACTCGTAAATATCTCAGCCAATTTTTGTCGCACAACATTAAGAAAAAAAAGTGTTTTGCTTGGAAAGAGACACCCTATAAGGTCACGAACAGAAAACTAGTAATTAAGATACACCCCGTATATATATGTATGTATGTTGATTCTACTTTCGTGTAGAATCGTGAAATTTCTACGATTTTCTTTTTCTAAAAATTTCTAAAAAATCCAAAATTTCTAAAAATTTCTAAAAATTCTAAAATTTCTATTTTTTCTATAATTTTCTAAAAAAAAATTAAAATTTCTAAAAAAAGATTCTAAAATTTCTAAAAAAAATCTAAAATTTCTATTTTTTTCTAAAATTTCTACGAAATTTCACGATTTCGAAATAATACTGGAGAATTTTGGCGATCTTTATGTTTTTTTTCCACTCATTTTAATATTCGAAAAAAATTTTTGTCTACACGCGCCCTTTATTCATTCGTTACTCATTATGCAAATTTATGGACGCATTAAAGTTACAAGTAGTTCCTCATTTTTTGTAATTAAACATTCGTATGATTTTCCGGGAAGCCAAACCTGTAATTAATCGGAGCCCGACCGAAGAATTTCTTAATTACTGCTCATTTTTCTTCTTCTCTTTTCTGATCGTGTTGAAGCATGCGTCGTTGGAACTCGACGAAAATTCTTTTTGTTTTTTTTTGTTTCTTCAGTCTTGTCGAAATTGTTATGACTAATCTCTGAAAAAAAAAAAAACGTTTGAGTCGTTTTTGGAGTCTAAGTCTGCCAGATACGAATTTTGGACATTGAAACTAAAAAAAATTTATTGCGTTGCAATTATTCAAAATTCAATGTCATCTTCGATACAATACCGAAAATTAGCACACAAAAAAATGCTAATGCTCGGCGCGGGAAAAAATGTTGCTTGCAATACAAGTATCTCGAAGACGAGAAAATTTGTGAACGTTCACCACTCGTGTAAACGAGCGATTTGCATGAAAAATGTAGAAGTACATTTTTTCGCACATAATTATAACGGAAAATGAAAGAAAAACATAATAAACGGGCAAGGATAGTAGAGCAATGAATAATCCAATGCTCTTGAATAGGGAGAATTCTTCACGGAACTGTAATGCGAAAGAAATCGCGTCGAGTTTTTCAGAATTGTAAACTATTTTATCTCGTTATTATTCATGGACATGGGATATGTACACATTTCTTTATGGTTTTCATTTTGTTGTATCAACAGGTGAAATTCTCTTAAAAAATAAGTATTTTATTTTTCCTCTACGAAATTATCCTAAACAATTATTATTTCATATATTCTTTGATAAATTATCTTGAAATATGATTATTTGGTTTTTGGGCCGATAAATCAGCTTGAAGAATCATTCTTTGATATTTGATCCAAGAAATGGTCTTGGAAAATCATTATTCAACTTTTGTCTCAAACATCGTGAAAAATAATTATTCAATGTTTTTTTTTTCAATAAATAAGCATCAAAAAATAATTTTTTGATATTTTCCCCGAGAAATAATCTTGGAAAATAATGATGTAATATTTTTTTCGATAAATTATTGTAACAAATCATTATCTAATATTTGTTTCTGTGAATAATCATGAAAAATCATCATGTGATTTTTCCTCGCACGTGTTCATAAAAAATGCTGGTCTCATTAATATTTTTTTCATTAATTCTACTCCGTTAATCCATGTTTTTACCCTGACCAAAAGGGAATTAAAATTCAGCGATAAGTAACGCGAAGAATCACAGAACTTTTAGCAGTTACCCAAAGTGACCAATTAATACCGTTCACTAAAGATAAATTCTATTTCATCTCAAAATTACTTTTCAAAACTTTTTTCCACAATCTCGAGTTCACCGATTTTTTCGCACTCTCCAAACCCAAAGAAATGAAGTGGCGAGTGAAATTCAAAGACTTTTATTGCCACCGTAAATTTTTCCAAACAATAATTCAGCCCAAAAGATCCCGAGCCGGAAGAAAAAACTGACGGAAACGGAAATTGAAACAACAATTGAAAAACGTTTTTTCTTCAAAAAAAAAAAAATGTATCGCATTGATCCGCGCATGGGGGTGGCAATCTGCCGTACTGGTTGCGATAATTATGCAAGGGATGAAGAGTTGCCTCAAGGGAATGCGCATCTCTGCCTTACCGACCGATGTTAAACTGCTTTACTAGCATACCGCCTGTCGGTACATTATCCCCGGAGTACCCCATGACTTACCATCTGCAGTTCGAGTCTCGATTGACCGAGCTTTCATCCCCTCAGGGTCGTAGACCGAGGGTAGATTCAGTGCAGCTTTTCGCTCCTAACTCCACAGCTTTTCACCAGATGGCGTTCGTAGTACCTTTATTTACCTGTCTCGGGACGTTCGTGGTACAGGTGGAGCGCGTGGAAACGAATTTGTACCATTTGTCCTCAATATATATATATATATAATATTTTCCCTTCTGCCGGTGGAGGCAACGGAAGGTCACCTTCAGTTTCTTAAACGATATCTTCTATTTTTAAGCATGTAAATTTATCATTATGAGGTCGTAGGGCTCGAGAATCTTTTTGCTCTCTAAAGTAGCCCGAAAAGCGACGTCCAAAAGGAACCTATCTGAATCGACCGCAGGTATGTTCTACGATCTTCTTTACCCGTCGACATAAAAGCATTCTTCAATTTTTTTCGCGAGTTTTCCCGAGTTTTTTTTTCGAGTTTCCGAGGTTATGTGCCGAGGTATGTGCCTTACTCTTAGAAGTTTTCCAAAGCACTTGGGAGTCATTTAGACTAGTATAAATATTTCCCTCTATCATGTAAACTTTAGTGACCGATCCTCTCAAACCTATTTTCTAAACTGTTGATAACAATTTAAGGCATCGATGTTGGTTTCCAGTTTGTCATTTATTCATTGCTCAACAGTGCACTTCGTGACGATAGTACAAGCATTAAAAAATCGCGAGGAAAGTACTACATATAAACAAAATAAAAATACAAAATGCTTTTCTCGAAGAGTAAAAAAATCGTAGAACATACGTGGGAGGGATTCGGATAGGTATTGATACGGGGCATCTAGATTTTCCTTTTGGACGTCACTTTTCGGGCGACCCTGGATATTGATTCATATGAAAATCGAAAGAAAAAAATAGCATGCTAAAATCGTAAGTTTTATATTTTGTCACACCCTCACACGTATAAATATATTTTTTAGGAAATTTATCAATTTGTAAACGTGCCATGGTTCGAATAATTCGTACATTGTATTTCACTTTATTGTGCGTATATGTGTGTGTGTGTGTGTGCGTGCGTGCGTGCGTGCGTGCGTGCGTGCGTGTGTGTGTGTGGATTGCATGTTGAATAAGTTGTCCCTGTTTTCCAACAAATGGCGATACCAGAACTGCGTGCGTGTACTTTAAGATGGTAACACATCTACGAAGAAGTAGGCACTATAAGCAAGCTTGAAATTCAGTGTATGCTATTTCGCCGAAGTGTAAACAACTTTTTTGCTCATTTGTGTTAAGCATGTCAAATTTCGTGCCAAAAAAGAGTATTCGCGAAGAATTTCACTGTGATACTTTAGTTCTTGTTGAGACTTATGGCGACCATGCTCTGTCGGAAGCAACAGGCATAAATTGGTATAGACGCTTAAAAAAGAATTATTTTTATGTGTTGAATTGGAGCCATTTATTCATGAAGACTCATGTCAGACGCTAGCTGACCTTGCACAATCATTAGGAGATGATTACACAACAGATTCGAAACGTTTGAAAGCATTAGGAATAATTTTTTTTTAACAACGCATGAAAAAACGGCATGAATTTATTCAACATCCCTATATATATATATATATATATATATATATTAGGGTGTGCGGAAAAAAATCGATATATTTTTTTTCGGTTGCATCCACCAAAAACAGGTGAATTAAGGTAAAAAAGAAGAATCCCCGAGGGGAGCTCAAAAAAAAATTATTTCGAACGGCGCATTGCATTTGAATACTTTCCATAAGAATAACACAGGAAAATATTGGCACTTCTGAACGTCGTGGTAAAACTCTTCAGAAAAAAATCTCACAAAAATGTCATTAAGATATTTTGATAGAGAATTGAATTCCCTACAAGAAAAGTTCCTACGAACAATTAGCTTAGAATAACCGTTCAAGTGGTATCGCCGTCTGAAATTAATTTTTTTCTTTAAGCGACTTGCGCGCCATAGCACACGCTGCCACCTGGCGGCAGCATGCGGTAGCTCGTAGTGCAAAATTATAAGCTTCACTCTAGCGCCACGAACGGGAAACCGCGACATTTTTCCCTCATTTTGACCTCAAATCAAGATCTGTCACTGCTACAAAATTTCATTCCTTATTGCGAAGTGAATCCTGTAGTAGGGGAGGCTGCCTCGAAAAAATTAGCTAGTCACTTGTAGTACTTTAACAAGAAAATTGTTGCTTTGTCGTTTTTTTGACAATGCTGTGCCGATAAGTGTGAAGGCAAAAATGGTACAAGCTCGGCAATCTCGAGATAAATCCAAAAATCCTTCCGAGCGAGTAATTGTTGAAAAAACTGATTGGGAAATGGTGCTGAAAGAAGACATAAGCGATTTCGTTACTCAAGAATCCTTATTTCTTTTTCAGCAATTCAATTTACCTCATGATTTTTTGAGAGTAAATATTGAATTATGGCCGAAAAATGCCACTTATTTGAGTTGCTTAGATTTTTTTAACCCAGAAGTCGTTAATAACGTAGCCGAACGTGGTGTCACTTTGATAGAAGCATATAACGGTTCATTAACAAAAAAACGAAGAGCAGCTACAATATTTATTGGGCGTAGTGCAAAATCATCGATAGAAATACCCTAATTGCAACAAACAGACTCTTAAGAAAAGGAACGATGATTATCAAGCATTATAATGTAAAAACAAATTATTTTATCTTATCAAACCAAATTAATTGAATAAAACTTTTCGAAACACGATCAATGATGGATGTCGTTTCTTTTATATTTCTTGTTGTACTTGATTCTTTTTTGTATCAGAGAAATATTTTGAGAACGATTCCATGCAAATTGTATGTTAGAACAGAACATTCTCTACAAAAAAAAACCCCAAAAAGTTTTTTCGCAAAGCAAAAAAATCGATTTTTACAGCCTTTCGAATTATTTTTTTTCGATTAATTCAATTTTAGACAGCGATTCCACTTGAACGGTTGTTCTGAGCTAATTATACTTCATGTCTCGCCCTTCGAGATTACAACGGTAGTACAGCTACTTGAGGTCTACAATCACACGTTTAGAGCAATATGATTTTTTTTTTTTTTTTTTTTAACTGTCACCCTGGCAACCGTCCGCTCCTGGCGCCATCAGTCGTTCATTATCGTCATTAGTTATTTGTGTGTCACACAAGATACACGTACGAGCAAACCGTCTACGATTCATAGACGGTTTTACGAAAATCAAGAAGAGGGTTATTACAAACGAGATGGGAAAACATAAGAAGAGGACTCACAGCGAAGACAGGGATAAGGAAAACAAAAAGATACGAAGAGAAATCGAGGATCTGAAAGAATTGGTGTTACGATGCTTGCCACAGCCGTTGCGAAACGAAACAAACATGGCGCCGAATGTCGAGAATCACGACGAAGGAACTGACCAAGGTAAATGTTCGCTCTGACGGAAATAAAAAAGAGGAGATCTTGTACGAGAGACAAGGCGCATCCTCAAGTATTACGTCAAGTCTGCACTAGAGGCAGAATGACTTATTGGCAAAATACTGGATGTCACACGAGAGGTGACACAAAAAAAAAAAAATGACGAGCAATCGGCTCTCTCGGCGTGACCGAAAAGAACATTATTTCCAACAACACGAGACCCCATAACACGGATGACGACCATAAATAAATGTAGAACCGACACTTCCATACGGAAATGTGCCATGATTACCCGTAGACGTGGGGTTCATATGCTTGCGGGAAAAAAAAAAGAAAAACAAATGGTAGTCATGCTCAAATAGCCGTTGTTTATATCGCTTTCAGAAGACTCAGTCTACACCGAACAAACACGGGAGGATAGACAAGCCGGCTTCGACCCAAACATGGACCAAAATCTAACCGATTCGGAAAACCAGGCGGACAGGGCTATAAATAATAACCAAGAGCTACAGTTCGAGGAGCAGCCTTCGCAGGATCAGCCACAGACTGCAAATATTCCATCAGCCCTACAAGAAATCAACAGCCAGAACGAAGCCTCCACTGTCGGGGAACCACTCGTCCTAGACGAGGATATAATGAAAATAATTGGCAAAGAACCGGAGGCGACGGAAAATTGTTTGAAAATTCACTGCAGCATTTCTAATCGATGGAATCCGTGGTTGAAATCGGGTCTGAAGAAAGAAGTTAAAGATGAGCTATTAAAAAAGTATCCGCGCGCTGGGCCCTGTCACTTGGAAGCTCCGATCCTTAACCCCGAAATAGCGTCCACGCTAAACGAGGCGGCACAAAAGCGAGATAGTTATTTCTGCGCGACGCAAAAACTGGCCGGGTCCAGCCTATCAGCTCTTGCTCCTGCCGTGTCCCTCCTGTTGGAAAACGAAAAAGTGGACTCGAAAATGATATTGAGTAATATCTGGGAGGCAGCAATGATGCAAGCGGAATTACATCATTCGCAATCTATGGCTCGCAGAGCTTGCATTTTACCCAGCCTAACAAAACAAGTAGCGGCCTCGTTGGGGAAAAGAGAGATAGATACTCACCTATTTGGAGACAAGCTTGGGGAGAAAATAAAAGAGATAAAAGTGATGGACAAGTTGAGTCAAGAATTGAAATTCCCGACCGCAAAGAAAATCAATTCAAACACTTCGGGAAACTGGAAGAGCCCGCCGGGACAACTGAGGCCGACGACCTCGACGGGCTACAGACCCAAGTACCAACGAAAGACGCCCATACAAAAGAATACGGCGAAACAGCCCAGCCAGTACAGACCGAATTCGACCCGGAATCAAGGTCATCGTCATCAGCAAAGCTCCAGCAAACTACACTCACGTTAAATGATACCCCTGATCAGGTTAAACTCGCGGGTAGACTGAAATACTCTTTGAAGAACTGGGAACTGATTACTTCAGACAATTTTATCCTCCAATGCGTAACGGGCTATAAAATTAAATTCAGAGAAAAACCACGTGAGCGTTTTCTCACCAAGGAGAAAATCTTGGGGCCTCGAGAATCCTCAGAAATTCAAAAAGAGATCGATAGACTCCTAGAGATCGGGGCGATCGAAGAATGTTCAAACGCTCCAGATCAATTTCTGTCAGGTTATTTCTTAAGAGAGAAAGCAGATGGGTCGAAAAGATTTATTTTAAATTTGCAAGAACTAAATTTCTTTATCGACACTGCTCATTTTAAATTAGAAGACCTCAGATCAGCATGCAGGTTATTGGAGCAAGGAATGTATATGGGGTCGATAGATATCAAAGAAGCCTATTTTGCGATACCCATACACAAAAGCAGCAGAAAATATCTCAGATTTCGATTTCAAGACCAAACTTTCGAATTCACATGCCTCTCATTCGGGCTGTGTACGAGTCCGTACATATTTACGAAACTCATGAAACCAGTAATATGTAGGCTAAGACAAGATGGACATGTATCGGTAATTTACCTCGATGACATTTTATGCCTAGCATCAACCAAAAAAGATTGCCACCGTAACTTACAGGAAACAATTAATTGGCTCGAACAGCTAGGCTTCACAACGAACAAAAATAAATCCAATTTATCTCCAAGTACGCGATGCCAATACCTCGGGTTTATATTAGACTCGGGGAAGATGATAGTAGAGCTGCCATCCAAAAAGAAAGACTCTCTCACCGCTCACGTGAAGTCCCTGAGAGGTAAAAACATGTGCAAAATAAGAGCATTTGCCCAAATTATAGGCATGTTAGTAGCCAGCTGTCCTGGAGTCGATTATGACCTTTTACACTGCAAATCACTCGAGAAAGCTAAAGTCGAAGCTCTTAGCAATAACGAAGAAAATTATGATAGAAACATGATCATTCCAAGCTACATAATCGATGATCTCAACTGGTGGCAAAAGAAATTACCTGCGGCCTTCAGGAAAATCAGGAATTTCAAGTTTAGGAAAGAAATCTTCTCAGATGCTTGCCTGACGGGATGGGGCGCGTTTTGCAAAGGAGAAGGGGCTCATGGAGAGTGGTCCCAGGCCGAAAAATCTCTTTACATCAACCACTTAGAATTAAAAGCAGCTCACCTGGCACTAAAAGTATTCGCGAAAGATCTGACTTCAGCAGAGATACTCTTAAGAGTCGATAATACAACTACCCTATCCTATATCAATAAGATGGGGGGAACTAAAAGTGAAGGGCTACACAAACTAGCTAAAGACTTATGGGAGTGGTGCGAAACACGAGATTTATGGGTACATGCGTCCTATATTGCATCCGAAGATAACACGGAAGCAGACTCCTTGTCACGACTTGCTAATCACGATACAGAATGGCAACTAGCCGACTACGCGTATAAAAAAGTCACTAGTACTTTTGGAACCCCTAATATGGATCTGTTCACATCAAGAAACAATACGAAATGCAACTATTACTGCTCGTGGGATAGGGACCCACAAGCTTTTGCTTTAGACGCATTTACTATAGACTGTAGCCGGTGGTTTTTCTTCGCGTTTCCCCCGTTCGCAATAATCGCTAGAGTAATACAAAAAATTAAGACTGACAAAGCAGAAGGAATCCTCGTAGTCGCCTTATGGCCTAGCCAAAATTGG
The DNA here is from genome assembly GCA_964007375.1 of Ophion obscuratus. NCBI lineage: Eukaryota > Metazoa > Arthropoda > Insecta > Hymenoptera > Ichneumonidae > Ophion > Ophion obscuratus. Next base: position 2,605,453 of record OZ023314.1, on the reverse strand, counting down.
TTCCCAGTCTTCAAAAAGATGATAATAGGAGACTGGATTACCTTCGAGCCGAATAATAACTTACTAACTTCTTATTCCAGCCGCACACCACACCCACTGAGTCAAAAGCTTACCCTGGCGGCCGCGAAATTATCAGGCAGGCGCTAACGAATAAAAATACACCAGAGGAATCGACCGAGATCATAATCGCGTCATTAGAAAACTCGACTATCAAGCAGTATGACTCTACGTACAAATTATGGTGGAAGTTCAACCAAGAGATGCAATCAAACCCATTCGACATATCAGTATTCAAAGTCCCGACCTTTTTAACCAAAAGGTTCCAAGACGGAGCCAGCCACGGAACGTTAAACACTGGGAGAGCGGCCCTTGCACTCATCTCGGGGGGAAAATCGCGGATTGTAAATTAAGGGGTAAGGCCACTGTAACGGCCCAAAAAAAAAGGTTTTTTCACTAATTTTTTGCTCCCGAAATTGAAGGTATTTGAAAAAAAACTTTTAATGGTGTTATCGGGCATACATTAAACTTTATTATACAATTTTTTTACAGTAAAAAAAACAAAATGGCGGTTCCACAGCTATCTTCCCGGGACATGTTTTGCTTCCAGGGCTCCGCGGCACGCAGCACCACTGGTGCACTTTTGAATCTAGAACAAAAAAAAACCATTAATCTAGAGGGCTATAGCTAGAGAATGTCGATCGGATTTTAAAAAGTATCAATTTTTGTGGATTTGGCGTGCGTTTGAAAAAAAAAATTGATTTTTGACGAAAAAAACGGCAAGTTTTTTGTTAATAAAAAATCAATAAATAAAGTTCTTGAAAATTCCGATCGACATTCTCAAGATAATGTAAATGTTCACATCTGGTTAAAATTTCAAGTAAAAAAAATGAAAATTGTTCGAGTTATGCTGCGTGCCATTTTGAAAAACCATGTTTCGAAAAAAACGCCTTTAAAGTTTTGCGAATAGTTTTTTATTGGAAAAATTAAAAAAAGACGTCGCACAGGACCTTTTTTTCTTATTCTAGAGGGTTTAAACTATTTTTTAAGCCAATAAAAAAAAATCGATTTTTCAAAAAATTTACAGTGGCCTTACCCCTTAATCAGTAGATTTCTAAAAGGGGTATACAAGAAAAAACCTAGCAAACCTCGGTACGATACAACGTGGGATATAGACCCAATTCTAGACAAAATATCGGATTGGTATCCTCTCGAATCACTGAACCTTAAAATCCTTACTAAGAAACTAGTATTACTCCTTGCTTTAGGAACGGCCCATAGAATTCAAACCCTTGCAGCTATTAAAATAGGGAATATCACAAAAACGTCGAAAGAACTAGAAATAAAAATTTCAGACCGTATTAAAACATCCAGAGCAGGAGCTGTACAACCTTTATTGAAATTACCATTCTTCGAAAGTAAACCGAGCCTTTGTATAGCGAAAACCTTACTTCACTATGTGTCTAGAACTCAAAATTTGAGAGGCAATGAGGACAGGCTTCTCATTTCTTTTAATAAGCCACACTCCAAAGTATCAAAAGATACAGTTGGGAGATGGATAAAAAGTAGCCTCGCGGAACTTGGCATAGACAAGAAATTTACGGCCCATAGTACGCGTCACGCGTCCACGTCAAAAGCGGCAGAAAAAGGGGTTACAGTCGATGAAATAAAGAGTTGCTGGATGGTCCCAGAAATCCAGAGTATTTGCGGATATCTATCGTCTCCCCATTGCAATCCAAGAGAACAAATTCGCGGAGACTGTTATACTATCATAAAAAAAAAAAAAAAAAAAAAAAAAAATACAATCAACTCTAAACATCTACCGTTGTAATCTCGAAGGGCGAGACATGAAGTATAATTGAACGGGCGAAGCTCGATGATAATTATACGAATGTCTCGCCCGAGAGATTACCCACCCAATATTACTTAATTCATTGTAAAAGTCATGAACGATTACTGCCAGTTTCAATAAATCGTGAAAAATGAACCCTCTCCAAGTGTTTTTTTTCCCAACCCAATCTCTCGGAAACGAGGACAAAAAATTTCTTTTTTTTTTAAATTATTCTCAGTCAGAGAACACAAACTTTAAACAGAATGACGATAATGAACGACTGATGGCGCCAGGAGCGGACGGTTGCCAGGGTGACAGTTAAAAAAAAAAAAAAATCATATTGCTCTAAACGTGTGATTGTAGACCTCAAATAGCTGTACTACCGTTGTAATCTCTCGGGCGAGACATTCGTATAATTATCATCGAGCTTCGCCCGCCTTCGGCGGGTTCGCTTGATGGTTCAATTTTTCGTAAAAACTTTTTTGTTGGAAATTCGATTCTCCATGAGAATATGCTAATGACATCTTTGTGTGATTTTTTCCTGACGAGTTGCACTACCACATTCAGAAATCCCAATATTTTCCTGGGTTATTCTTATGGAAAATATTCAAATGCAATGCGCCATTTGAAATAATTTTTTTTGAGCTCTCCTTCGAGGATTCTTCATTTTTTACCTTAATTCACCTTTTTTTAGTGGATGCAACCGAAAAAAAAGTATCGATTTTTTTCCGCACACCCTAATATATATATATATATATATATATATATATATATATATATATATATATATATATAATATATATATATATATAATTTCAAAGTATTTTAATTATATATATATATATATATATATGTATGTATAATTAAAATACTTTGAAATTCAAATTTATTAATACAATTCGTGATACATTAATTATTTAATTTTCTTCTCCGTCGCTTTGTTCAGCACATTATCGAATTCATTCGTCCGTCCGGTTGTTCCGGTAAACTCTTCTCGCGTATTTAAAAATAGCGTAATTAAAATTTATTTCTTCTGCTGTCGAGTATTAAAAGCAGGAAAAAAAATCCTTGCTATCCTTTCGGTGGTATAACTCACCGAATGGTCCAGAGAGGGTCATCGATGTCTGTGCCGTTTTTTCTCTTATCATCTGTTTCTCTCTCTCTCTCTCTCTCTCTCTCTCTCTCTCTCTCTCTCTGTCTCTCTCTATTTGTCTGTCTCTCCCTCTCTCGCTCGCTCTCCACACACTTTTATTCGTCACCAGGCGATTCGCAGCGAATAGGATTTTCAGGCTCCTTACAATATCGAGGAATATTAAATTTCGAGCTTCTCGTCTCAGGTCACGGATCTGAAATGTTACAAAAAAAAAGAACGAAAACTTGGCAGTAGAGTAAAATAATAAAGAAATAAGATTTCAGCGGAAAGAATATCGTTCTTTGGCGACGTGCAGCGAAGTGTGGACTCCCCTGCGAATCGATTTCTCGTTATATTTTCCATTGTGAAATTACGCCAGGTCATCACTGAAACATATATATCAATCATGTACACACACCAGCGAGACACTCCGGGCGAAATGAAAAACATCGCCTCCCATGTTCGGGTGGTGCAAAAAAAATCGTTATTTTTGCTCTCCCTTTCTTTCAGCAAAGAATATTAAAATGGTGGGAAAAAAAACAAGTTCTCACGCAAAGTGAGTCCTGCAGCACAATATTAAAGCTGGAGCCTTTTTACTACGCATTTTATTAATTTTCCTTCGAACAATAATTTTGTTCGTCCTTGATGAAAAGTTGAAAAATTAGTTGAAAAATATTACCACGTGATCGGAGTCCTCAGTAACCCTAAAAACAACATTTTTATCCCAAGCCAAAAAAACACAAACAGTAGTTCCATTGTACTTCTTGGGGTTTCCCTATGTGATGGTGGAAGAAAAAATGAAGGTTGCTAACGAGTTCAATTACGTGGTTGTATTTTTTAACTAATTTTCTAATTATACTTTTTATCGAATACGTGGAAAAGAATTATTTTTGGCTACCATTAGGAAAGTGATATCTTTTTCCAATTTTTTCAACTATTATTTAACTTTTAGTGGTCACACTTAGCTAGAATCACGTTATAGTCATACTGGGTCCATGGGACCAGGGCGTTTTTAAATTGTTATAAATATTGAAATAATGCATTGAGCGATATGAAAAAAAAATTGTGAGGTATAATTCCAACCTTGTTTAATACAAGGATATTGGTTAGAAATCAAAAATTAAATTTTAAATATGCAAAAAAATATGCAAAAAAAAACGTGTGAAACGACTTTTTTTTTTACAAAAATTGCTGTAACTCTTGTAACTAATAACAAAAAAAATGGTTTTATAATCTGGAAACAATGTACTTTGAAATAGCCATAGCGGTTTCCGTGGACTTTTCATAAAGTATATTTATTTCATCCAACACAGGTGCGATTTAGAAGTAAAGAATGAAACGCTTACGCATATTAAAATATGTACGTTTAATTGGAGAAAAAAAAGTTGTACAGCATCAAAATAGTTTGTTTGTGTCCCGTGGACCCAGTGTGACTATTAAGGATTAAACACATTTACGGTGTACTTACCTAGGACAGTTACAACAAAAATTGGAATTGCTATCAATTTCGATCACGTAGCAGTATTCCTATATATATAAATATTTTCACTATCCATTTATTATTTATTTCGTTATTTTGTATTTATCGTTAATTTATAATTTTTTTTTCAACTATTGATATATTATCAGTATTGATATACATATACACACATATATATTGTGCTTCAGACTTAATAGTATATGCCGTGCTTGCGTTAAAAGCGAGCAACACAAGGGTTAAGTCTCGTTACCGGGCAAACTCAAAGAAACACGCGGCGAGCAATGGCCACATAACAGTCGATGTGCAATTATCGCTCTTCAACCACTGCTCGCCCCGACCCGGGCCGGGACTTCGCATACTTGCTAAATATGTCGTGCACAGTATGCGCTCTTGCGTGTGCACCACGCACACGCGATTCGCCTCGGACTATATATATATATATATATATATATATATATATATATATATATATATGTATGTATGTATGTATGTATGTATGTATGTATGTATGTATGTATGTATGTATTTATGTATGTATATTTGTGTGTACACATATACATACATACGTATATGCCAAATATTTAGAAGGCGGGAAAAACGCCAAACAACCCAGACGAACTCAAACAAACCCAAATAAATTGGTCGTCCCCCTTGGTATCATGGATAGATAATCACGTTTTCGAGTGATTGGAATAGGGGAAGGAAATTTCCGGAATTTTTTTCAGGCACGCCCGTTTCGTAAATATTTGGCATGTACAGCCTTGGCCAAAAGTATCAGGCACCCTGTAATTTTTCAATTCGGACAAAAAATTGAATATCTCGGCGAAAAAAAATCGTAAACCAATTTACCAAACGGGGCCAACCAAACCAGCTTCACTTTACATTTTTTTTGTACCCGGTTTTTTTATGCAATTTTTTTTGTACTCGGTACGTCATATTGAAAATGCCGTTTTTTGACGATTCTCGCACTTTGCAAAATCGCGTGCTGGACTTTGAAAAATAGTAATTTCACCATTTAGCGATGAGATCTTTGAAAAGGACACCATTGGCTTTAGATTAGTTTTGATTTTTTAATTTTGCCATTATTTTCGCAGAGTTAATTTAGCTTTTTTCTTGAAAAAAACGGCAGGTTTGCCGAAAAACCGAAATCGTGTGGCGTAACTTGAAAAGTGGTTTGGAATATTCAGTCTAAGGAGTAAAAAGTTGTACTTTATTTTGGAGTCACTCAATTTTGTAAAGACTTTTTTTCCAAAATTTCTTCGTATCGCTATTTTCGGTTGATAGTCGACGATTTGTCTCGCTTACTTATTGCCGTGACTTTGAAACAAAGATGTTTCAATGAAAACATCAAGAGGAGAAAAGGTACAATTTTGTATCTTGGGCAATCTGGCGAGCCGTGTGGAATGAAAATGTAAGAGAGCTGGAAAGAAAAGTAAAAAGAGGCACAAAAATTAAAATTGAACAAAAAATCGATACGATTTTAGCGAAATCAATGCGTCAACATACTGCACGGAATATAAACATGCGAAAACAGGTGCACGCATGGAAAAATATTGGGAGGACGAGATGATTAGCGGAGAAATCAAACATACGTGAACGAGGATAAGATGTGGAAATGTCAGGAAAGACGAGAAAAAACGGTATGTAGACGCCAAATGTAGAATATGCAAATGGGGCAATTGAATATTTGAGACATATTTCCGAGTGCCCGGAATTTAGCGCGATCCTCTACCCGTGCAGAAATTTTGGCAGGGATACAGCTGGATTCTGACTTGTATCCCGGGCTCCCAGTCGGGATCTAGTCCGATATCGGATCAGATTCAAAGACTAAATGTAAGATCCGTAAACTGGATTCCATTAGGGATCTAGAACCGGATCCTTTAATGACTCTAAATAGATTTCCCATGGAATCATTGAGGAATCTGGGAAGGATCACGGGTGAATACAGGCTGAAATAAAATGTCAAAAATGGAATTATGACATGTTAAATTTATTATAAAAATAAACAACATTTATAAAGTTTTGATGCATTAAACTATCAGTAAAAAAAAATTGTCCAAAGATTCAAATGGCAGATGGCGCTCATCGCGAGATTTTGATGTGAATTAAAAAAAATTCACATCAAAATCTGTGAATGCAAATGTATTGACAAGAAATTATAAATACAAAAAAAAATCACAAAATTAGTTGTGAATTTTTTCGTATTTAAGAAAAATTAAAATCAAGTTCAAAATGATTAGATTAAAGTTTGCGCAAAAAGTGAGTTCGTACGTATTTTGAGAGAAAACATTGCCTCGAGGCAAAGAAATTTTTGCACATAACTTTTTGTGCGAACATTTCTTTGCCTCAACACAATGTTTTCTCTCAAAATACGTTTACACTTGTGGTGTAAATTTTAATATAACTGTCGTGAATTCGATTTTTATTTTCTTCAACTTGAGGAAATTCACAACTTATTTTGTGATTTTTTTCATATTTATAATGTAATATTTGAAACTCACAACTTTTTTGCGAAAATTTCTTTGCCTCGACGAAATGTTTTCTCTCGAAATACGTAAGAACTCACGGTTGGTGTAAATTTTAATCTAATCATTGTGAATTTGATTTTAATTTGTCTTAAATACATGTTTATACCCACCGACATGTCGGTGGGTATAAACAGAGACTTATTCCCCAAAACCGGTATCCCGGTTAGAATCCAACTTGCATCAGTATCAGAATATGTACGACGACGATGGCATAATTTTGAAAATTTTGGCATCACGTGTATTTTCGGTATTACTATGTAATTCCTATCTATAGATAGGAATTTTATAGATAGGAATCTATAGACAGAAATTCCTATCTATAGATAGGAATTCCATAGTAATACAGAAAATACACGTGATGCCAAAATTTTCAGAATGATGCCATCGTCGTCGTACATATGCCGATACTGATGCAAGTTGGATTCTAACCGGGATACCGGTTTTGGGGAATCCATGACAAATCCTGATCGGGATTTGATCGGACATAGGGTATCCCGGTCAAAGTTTCTGCATGGGTAGTTTCTCGGCTGTTTTTTTACGGTTTTTTCAATAATTTTTTACGGGCAAAGCATCGAAATAATCAATCTCATTGTTTTTGCATAATCTTTATTAACATTTAAATAAACTTTACACATTTTTTGAAGTCAAAATACATAATAGAACAAAGGTTATAGTGGCCGACAGGAAGACGTCAAGTAAAAGAGGTGCTTGACGGTGACCAAGATTGCGGCTGTTCTGCTTATCTGAAATCAAGAAAACCAAACGGCATTTTAATCTTCATATTTAAGACTAGCGATTGAACTAGAGTGAAATCTAAATTACGAAAATTGACTTTTTTATACACTTTTGAAAATTACATTCTACTTTTACTCATTTTTTTCTTAAGTTTTTCGCTCGTACAAAAAAAAAACTATCGAAGCAATCATGATAATCCTAGTTCAATCGCTGGCTTATAACATATTAAAGATGCTGTATAAATTTGAACAAGATCGGTGCAGTAGTTTCTGAAATATCGTGGTGACCGTTTCGAAAAATGGTGTTTCGAGAAAAAACGCGTTTGAAAGTTCGCGCGTGTGATTTATACTAAAAATTTCATCTCATCGTCAATCTGCTATGCCTGGACCATACAATAGGCCTTCCTCTTCTTCTTGGAAGTCACGCAGAGCTGCTCCGTCTCCCCTTTTCGCGATTCGGGCCTGTTTTACAACATCACTCGTGCGCCTTTCTGAACGGTCGATCCGAGAGCTATCACGCTGTTGAGCATATCCTTTAGCTTGTGGGCCGATTTTCACTCCCACGGTTTCCAAGGTCTTCAGGATAGATTTGAATCCTTCGTTGAAGATTATGACAGCGAGAAACGTGGCGATTTCAACCACTTTGGCTTTAACTTTTTAGTTTAACTTGTGAACCCTCTTCGAATATCGAAAAATCCTTTCGATTTTTCGATATTAAATCGATTTTTCGACCCGAGAAACTAGAGGACTGCCTTAAGGCAAAACTAAACCGAAACTAAACCGAAAAATAGTTGACAAGCCGAATAAATAGTTTCAGTATATAAGGGGGCTAGAAATTGACTCGAAAACAGGAGCGCAACTGACAATGCAACTGGCAAAGCAACTACGCGATTACAGCGGACAATTTGAGAAACTAGCTACTGGGATAGATGTAAGAAATCTAATGTAAAATAATCGATGTAACATCATCTCAACGTCGCCGTTTTGAATGTTGGACTAGAAAAGATTTTTTTTTTTATTTTAACACTGAACGTTTTATTATACTCAATACTTGATCGAAGTAGTATTTTTCGAGATAAATCAGGTGTAAGATTAAAATGTGACTCCCTGTGAATACACAGACTCTCTCTCTCTCTCCCTTTCTCTGTCTTACATTTTCGAATTATTTCAACGAGCACGTCCATCGGAAAGTCTTACGAGACGACCAATTCCCATCACATTCCACATCCCTACGCACCGAACCTTCCAAAATTCATTTGCGCTATCTGCCATGTATTTTTGGCACTCTTTACCAACCGAGATTACTTCTTCACAGTCACTTGCAATTTTCCAACAGCGACTCTTTGCTCACCTATTCTCCTTAGAAGGATAATCACTTCTGAGCCGACACACACATACTTTAGATCTATTTTACATTATATTTCCTGTTTACCTCAAATTTCTGTTTTTACCACTGCTAGTACTATTATTGCCTTATTGTCATTATTTTTATTATTATTGTTGTTACTGTTGGACAACAAAATCGAATAATATTATTATATTATATTATATATGATTATGATTATCATTATATATGTTTACTATGTTCATGTATTGATCACCATTTGCTTCAAGGTGTTACCAGGGCATAATAAAAATCAATCAATCAATCGATCTCCCTCACACACACACACACACACACACACACACACACACACACGCACGCACACACACGCGCGCGCACACACACACACACACACACACACACACACACACACACACACACACACACACACACACACGCGCGCACGCACACACACACACACAGAAAGGATGCGAGAGGCGATAAGTATAATCGAGGAGAAATGAGGAACGAAAGAAAGACAATGAGTGGCACGGTCAGATGATAACGAAGGGTGAAAGCTGTTGGACAACAGAATCGAATAATATTATTATATTATATTATATATGATTACGATTATCATTATATATGTTTACTATGTTCATGTATTGATCACCATTTGCTTCAAGGTGTTACCAGGGCATAATAAAAATCAATCAATCAATCGATCTCCCTCACACACACACACACACACACACACACACACACACACACACACACACACACACACACACACACACTCACACACACACACACACACACACACACACACACACACACACACACACACACACACACACACACACACAGAAAGGATGCGAGAGGCGATAAGTATAATCGAGGAGAAATGCGGAACGAAGGAAAGACAATGAGTGGCACGGTCAGATGATAACGAAGGACGAAAGAGCGACAAATAATAGGCGCCGATACCCGATAAGACAATTCACTATCATTCGCTTTTGTTTCGCGCGGATTGACACACGCTCTGACTTGAGATGACGGAATGCATTAGCAGACGATACACGAAACGTAAAATCGCCCGCGCAAGGGAGAGCCTACCTGCCTTGGCTGTCGTCTGCTTCGTTTCCCAGAGTGGCATCATCGATCATGGTGGTTTGTAGCCCCACAACAAAAAATCGAACGCCCACATTCTAATGCTTCCCATCCAAAAACTATTTGAAGAAAACAAAAAAGCCTTGACAATTACACTAGGGATATCCTCCTGATGAACTCGCCAGTTCAGAGTGCATCACCTATTATGAATCATCCTGTATATATATATATATATATATATATATATATATATATATATATATATATATATATATATATATATATATATATATTTATATATATGAAATGGATAAAACAAAGGGAAATATTAATCTTGAAATAGAATCCCACTGCAACTATTATGAGCTGCCCCGTTCTCGCAGTTGTGCTAATTGTTATGTTATGAAACAATAATTGGCACGGTCACATCCTTAAATATATCGAAGAAAATCCAGCGGTGTGCTTAAAATGATCGGCCCGTGGAAATAAATGTCCTCGATCCTTTATTCCTCGATATTGGGGCCCATTATACATAAACGGTATATTGATCGCGTTAAATTCGTAACGAAGAAGAATAATGAGAGACGAACAGATCGCGACGAGGGCAGAGGGTCACGAGATAATCTTGTCCTTTCGTGAATTCATAAAGCCTCGAAAAACTTATCACTCTTTTGAAATTTTTCGTTACATTCACACAGTTTGGTGAAAATATGTACATTTGGGTGGCCCAAATTTGAGCTGTATTTTTTTTTTCCTTTTTCTCACCATCCAATTGTCTTCTTTAAAGAACAAAAAAAAAGTGTCGAGAAATCTGCGAGCGGTAAAAGAATATTTAGCGGTTGATCAAGCCTGTGAAAAATTCGAATTTTCATTAAAAAATCGATTTTTTTTCGTTTATTTCTCATTCATGAATGTTACACTTTATAATTTTTAAGTTAACGTCTCGAAATCTCTTGCCGGTCGATGAATATTTAGTGGTCGCTCAAAAGCTTCGAAATTTCCAATATGCGTCCATTTTCTTACTCATCTCACTCATAAATTTGACGCTTTCTAAAATTTCAAAACCATTAATGGTTTTTCTGTAGAAACAAATTTTTCAAAGTTACCTCCCATTACGAACCCAAGATATATAATCTTTGTTCTCATAAAATAATTTTTCAAACCTCTTGTCCGTGAACAAAATTATAGGTTCCCCGTTTGATCGGGTCAGAAGTGCGAGGTCAATTTAAAAAGAAACCGTTTCTGAAGAAAAAAAGCATTGATTATTTTGAAAATTTTACAAAGTGTTAAATTTTTGAGTGAGAAGAGAAAAAAAATTCGCGACAATTGGAAATTTCTAAGCTCTTGAGCAACCACTAAATATTCATTGGCCGAGTATAGCTTTCGCAAGCTCAATTAAACAATTACAAAGCGTTAAATTCATGGCTGATAAGTGAACGAAAAAAACAAATCGATTTTTTTTTATTGAAAACTCGAATTTTTGGGAGGCTTGAGCAACCTCTAAATATTTTTTGACCGCTCGCAGATTTCGCAAGTATTTTTTTCTTTCGTTAAAGAAGATAATTGGATGGTGAGAAAAAGGGAAAAAATAGATCTGAAATTTGGGTGACCCTTATACATATACGATGTATATAGAGCAGTCTATTTAAGTTGACACAACTAAACATCCCATGAAGCACGCATTTTAGGAAAAAAATGTTTCAAACAAAAGTTCCATAGCAATAAGAAAGAAAAATGATGACGTTGATTGTTTTTTTTTATCTGGTTACATTCCTCGAGATTATTTCGAGGTCTACTTTACTTTTTCAAATGGGAAGTCATTGTTTATTTCACAATAATTTTTCGCGCAACGAAATAAGTAACTTTGACCGGAAACTTTTCTCCGTTTGCCTCAAATTTTTGAGGATATTCGGAATGTTCAAAATATTTCGTTAAAAAGAGAAAAATTGAAGTCCAACAAAAAAGCCTTTCAAACGAAAGTTATTAATTTTATTACGCAGAAAATAATTCTCAAATATAAACAATTGACTCCCGTTCAAAAAACTCAACTGACCTCTAAATAACCTTGAAAATTGCCACGAAATGAAAAGTATCGAAGGCCATTATTTTTCCTCCTCGAAACAGTGAAACTTTGGTTTCAAACTATTTTTTCTAAAATGCATTCCCCGCGAGATATTCTGTTATGCCAACTTGGATGGTACAGCCTGTATGTAACGAGCATAGGGTGTCTTATTTTTTAAGGATCAAGTGCTACCTCACATATTTGTGGTGCGCCGCGTGTTCATGAATTATTTCCATTCTTATTTGCTCTGTTCGTCCAATTGGCCAATTCCGCCCCCCCCCCCCGTCCCCCAAACGTTACCGCCGAGTTTCATCAACTCGGCACTACTCCGGGATGCAGTTCCTTGACGATCGTGGTAGCCGCGCACTCGCCCAAGTTTCAAGCGAGTACGCGCGCGTGCACTTCCTTGCGCGGCTCTCGTCGTCGTTGATGTATATCACTGAGAACAAGTCGACCTATGCAACCGCTAATTACCAGAGTTTCGCGGATTGAGGAAATCGTCTAATTAAGATAGCGAAGGCCGCGAACCCTGTGGCGCGAGCCTGTATACCCGCCTGCATCCCGCCGAGTCGTCCTCTCTCTCTCTCTCTCTCTCTCTCTCTCTCTCTCTCTCTCTCTCTCTCTCTCTCTCTCTCTCTCTCTCTCTCTCTCTCCACCCCGGGCGATAGTTAATATCCGTTAATATCCGTCTAACGAGACGACTAATTAAATTTATCCGTTCCCGGGGACCAATGATTGAGATAGAAACACTTAAGGGCAGCCGTCCCGCCTTGCTCCCTTGCCAACCCTATGCCCTGCGTACGTAGGAATTATGCACTTATTGAAGTCTGTGAAATGTTCCTATTTGTGTGTGTGTGTGTGTGTGTGTGGTTTTTCGAGGCTTTAATTTTTTAATTAGACGTATGGGTGTATGAGTGTCGATCTATCTATATACATACATACATATATATTAGGGTGGCCGTTATTTTGGCTACGGTAAAAAAAAATTCAACGTTTAGCAAAAAAACTAATCAAGATATGAAAAAAAAAAATGTGTAAAAATTTTGACGCGCTGGGATAAGGAGAACACGTGCCATTGAGCAGTTTAATTTTCAAAAATACACGCATTTCTTCAATGGCTGCACTGAAATATTTATTAGTCTCATAATATTAATTAAAAAATCTGGAATTGGCTACATTGATTATACATATTAAGAGTTACAAAATATATTATGTACTGATTTTTTTTCATCAATTATGTACAGTCGTGAGTAGATTGATAAATTAATAGAAAATTTGAAAACGGACGTAGCGATTTGGCCACATTGGCAATTTTTTTTACAGATATGCAGCACATGGTTAAGTATATGTAAAAAAACAGAAATATTAACAAATGGCGGAGATATAACATAATAAAGCAATGTATTTTTTTTGTTGCGCGCGCGTTGTTGGTCAAGTTGATCGGCATCGATGTGGGTGTCTGAAAAAAATGAACATATTCATAATTGCATAATAAATAATATTGATAAAAAAATTAAAAATTTTTTACTCAATTTTCTGTCGGCATTTTATTTTTTATATTTTTTGTCATTGAAATTTTTGTTTCTGTGGTTCACACGATAGGTGATGATACAAAGAATATGTTGTAAAAATTTAGATCAAAATCAAGAGTTAGAACTTTCACAAGGTTCGAAAAAGTGAATCATGGAAAAACGGCTTTGAAATTGGCGGTCGGGCGCACCACGCGGTATCTATTATAAATGCAATCTTCCCTTATTTTTGGAATTTTTCAATTGTTTAATGCTTAAAATATTCCTAACCGTTCAGGCTAATGGAATCGAACATTTTAGAAAAATCAAATTTTTTGAAACTTTTCGCATATATGAGGCCTTAAAGCAAGATGTGTTCAAAGGGCCATGGCAATTAGTAAAAACACCCCAAACTATATTTGGCGAATTGATGCGAGGTGCAGGGAAACGGAAGTCGAAGTACGGAAAAGGGCGGCAACGTATCTACCTGAAGTAATGAAGATGGGGGCTCGTATGTGGCCAAAAAATGCGTAAGGAAGAAGTGAGAGCAATTATGAATGATCAAGACGTGTCAAACGGGAGTTTTAGGGAGCTGGAGAGAAAAATAGAAAGAGGCATAACATTTTAAATTAAACAAGAAATTTATTGCGACTGGAGCAAAATCGATGAGTCAACATACTGCAAGGAATATGAACAAAGGGAAAACAGGTATGCATAGGTAAAAATATTGGGAGAAAAAGATGATTAGTGGATAATTAGAAAAATCGTGAGCGAGGATAAGATGTGGAAATATCGGAAAAGACGAGAAAATGGTATGTAGACGCTGATTGTAAAATATGCAAGCAAGCAATTGAAAATGTGCGATATATCCGCCAGTGTACAGAAGTTAAGGAAAAACTAAACCAAGGAATAGTAACTAAACTGGAGGCATGGTTGGAGAAGCGCTTTAGAAATTGACCGGAAAATAGAAGGGCAACTGGAAATGCAACTGGCGAAGCAACTATGCGCTCACATCAGATAATTTGGGAAATTAGCAACAAGAATAGATATAAGAAAACCAATGTAAAATAATTAATTCAAATAAGAAGGGATGGGCATTTATGTAAACATGTTTAAAAATAGTATACAAGGAATAAAATACTACTCCTACAATTTCCTGAGTTCTAACGTGTACCCTTGATGATGTTGAAGTATGCATCGTTGGAATGCAACAAGAATTAATTATTTTTAATTGGTACATTTTTTGGCCAACTTAGCCTGTGAATATCCCTCACACGTTCTTCCGTATTTATTAAGGGGCTATACCAGTGTGAACGCTGAACATTTGGGTGATTTTCGGGAATTTTTTGGAAGAAAAGTACTCAATTAAATGTTTCAGAAAATTGAGAATATATTTTGCTATACCTGACCTATATTACACAATTTTTTTCATAGAAAAACATTAAGATTCAAGCGACTTATGTGCTACCTTCGGAGGCGTCAAAAAAAGTTCCTCCACTGCTGACATGATTCCGGCCGATTGAGTAGCTGAAACCGAAAAAGGAAAAAATGTCGTTAAACTGGAAGGGATTTCCTGTACAATGACGTAGGATTTTCGAAAAATTTCAAAATCTATCAAAATGGCGTAGCTATGAAAAAAATCTGTTTTCTTGCCTAGAAAATGGTCGTTTTTTTCAATGCCAAATCGTCAATTTTCATCCAATCAAAAATATCCTACGTCATTGTAGAGTAAATTTAATCAAGAGTACTCAGTTCAAATTTCAAGTCAATCGAATAATTGCTCTTCAAGTTACAATGTCAGCAAATTTGAAAAATCTCATTTCGAGAAAAACGCGTTTAAATATTTAACTATCGATTTTTGCAACATAAAATGATTAGAGATACGGCCTTAAAATTTCTACAGGATATTCTTGAAAGTATAAACTGTCGGGAAAGGCAAAAAATCGATTTTTTGAAAGTGTCACACTGGTATAGCCCCTTAAAGATAATTTGCAAAAGAAAACTTCGAATAATGATATGGCAGAGGTGCAAGTAAGCTTTAAAGTATTTTTTTTTTGGCGAAAGTGGGGCTTTGTTGTGCAAAAATGTTGAAAGTCGCTCCCAACAATTCTACAAGTTCTTCTTGCGTTCGACACGAGTCTTCGTTCAATAATGCCTCCAATTCTGCATCTTCAAACGTCTGTGGCCTTTCTTCACGTTCATTATCCTCCGTGTCGAAATCACCACTCTTAAACCGTCTAAAGCAGTACTCACAAGTTGAGAGTGATAGAGCATGATCCCCATAAGCCTCACACAGCAAGTGACCTTTAGTTGCTTTTCCTTCACATAGAAGCACAAAAGTAAAGCTTTCCGAAAATTTCGTTTCATTGGCACAATAGCGACATGTTTGGAGTTAAAAAAAATGATGTTGTTTACACTTCGACAAAATTAGACGTGCTGAAAATTAAAGCCGAAAAACGAAAAACACCCCTATATTCGAGGGTGCGTTTCACCCCTTAAAAATCAGCTTCTGCAGATATAAAAAAAATACGTGTCGCCTATTTTTACGTATTCTACAACCATGCCAAATTTCATCGAAATCGGAGAGATCGACCTCGCAAGCTTTCCTTTGTAGACAGTTGTTCAATCGTTTTCACGTATTAGAAATTTATTATTATATTTCCTTATTAGAAATTTACGAAGTCAATTTGCAGATAAAAGACTTTGCATATTGATAAAAATAAAGCAATAAAAAGGACGAAAAAAATCAGCTCGTCGCATTCCAACGATACAAACTTTAACGTCATGTAGATACCATCTCGACTAATATAAGTATCGTACTTCAAAATAATACCGCTATATGTGCACGGAGTGGAAAATCTAGTGGTTCGATTCGCGACACATACGTACACGTATATGGATACCGGATCGGGCTGAGGCCGCCGGATCAAGGGTCCACATATACCTGTATTCACCTGCACACACAAGTACACGCGACGAACGTAGATATACATCAACTCTTGCTACGATTTAATATAGTATTTTGAGACGATGTAACGGACCATAAATCTCGAGGATTTTCTCGGGCGCCTGAAGGAGGGCGGGGGGGGGGGGGGGGAGACCACCGCGACTATACTCATCCCTCTTGCCTCGTAGCACGATTTAATCCGAGCTTCATATAACCCACGGAACTTCTGCGGGGCTCCCCTGTGACTCTCGGATTTCTACGTGCTTCACACAAAGTACAAACATATTTTTCTTGAAATCGATCGTGGATAAAGGTGATCGAGTGTGTGCCCAGCTTCACCTCCACTTCCCCGTTGTCCCCTTTGTGTTCTTGGGAAAGTTTGAAATATGCGTTTTTGGCCTAATCGTATGTGATCAACAAAGAGTATCGCTGTTCAAGTGTGCTCGAATGATTTTCTCAGGGCGGTGCGAGTGGCAGTGTTCAGTTTGGAGTTTAATGTGTGTTCAACGAGGGGCTGAAGGGACGAGGGTTGAGAGAGTAAGGGAGACATGGACAAGCAGCGCGGGCGATAGAGAAAGGGAAGGGGAGAGAGTCCTAAGATGGCGTGATCGAAATTACTCTTAAGCCACAGTGGTAACGACCACGCCATAGCGCTAGTCTCATTTCTTTTTTACAAGTCTTCAACCCCCGCCACGTCACGCGTTTACTTTCATTCGCCCTCGCGACTTCCACTATTACGACGAGGGTATCTGTGCACACGCAGCGCACCAGTATCGCTGACGCTCTTGTGGACTTCTCAGGAGTAGCTTGAGATTTTCCCTCTTTTAACCGCCAGCCCCCTTAAAAGCCCTTGCCTGACCTCTGATGTTCCGCAAGTTCGCCTTTGGTCCCCGTTAAAAGCGTGCGTTCGTTCTCACCCCCATTTTACCGAGCTTCATTTTGCTCTTGGCAAGTTCGTCAACCGAGAGACATGCTGATCCTTCAACCACCTCCCCATCTCGCCAGATGCGACAACGCTGGCCAGCCGAACTTTTCGCAATGCCGGGGCCAAAATTGAATGAGGTTCTAACACGTAGCCAGGGCACGGGACAAATGTGAAAGGGGAGAGGCTGTCGTGGGGCTGGCATTAATTATTTACCATACCTCTGTCTGCCGATCCGAGCTATATGCAGACCTGCATGCTAGTCGAGATGAATCGGTAATGGGATAACGTATGCACGTGTACTCGTTAAGCGGAAAAGAGGTTAGTTCTGATCTTAGCCAGCGGTACGAATGATCAGCCAAAGTAGGAGGAGAGTTCGTGGCCGTTGCCACAAAAGTGATTTTTTTGCGGATTTTCTGCAGGCTACCCTCGTCTAGGGCTGTGAAGATCCTTTCGCTCTTACGCAAGGACATGGGAGTGCCCACAGTTACTTGTTCGCTTATTCACTGCTGGCTGGCATTCGCACGAGGGCACAGGGAAACTGGGCAATACCTGCGCCGATACGCGCGGTCGTAATGAGTGGTCGTGAGTCGCCATCCGAAAACTCAGTAAAACTGACGTCCGGCTCGGTGGTTACCCATCTTAATGGTGGCCTAAAGGTGGCTACTCATCTTAATAGTGGCCCGGGCTAAGACTCTCTTGGACGCGGTGGATGGCTGGAGCTGCCCCATTGCTAACTTCCGTTGCTTACAAATATACCTTCCTCGATTCCCCAACGATTGAGGTCGCAAATATTAGTCTGTTCGTCCTCCTCAGGAATCTCCATTTCCGGGGTTCAAGAATGCAATAAGTTGCATTGTCACTTTGTTTGTACGCTTACCAAAGCGAAATCGTGTAATTTCGACGCCGCGTGTTGCTGCGCTCACCGGTGTCTCGGCTATTGCGTTCGGGCTATCAACGAAACAGTCTTTTATCATCCCCCAGCTGGATTATATAGACATATACAGCTTGATGGAATATACAGCGGTTAACGTACAGTGTACAGTTATAGGGGTTGGTTCTTTCCGTACGCAATTCTACCGTCCAACGTGTGCGAGAATGCGAAGGGTCGGGAAGGGGGATGCTATCCACCAAGTTTGCTGTTACAGGCGTGTGTGCGCGCTTGTGAATACACGATCGGACATTAGTGTGGGTCCTGGTTGAACAGGGGATGAGCGCGGAGAAGCCGGCGACCGCTGTGAGCAAAACCCCACCTACTTCCCCTTTATATTCCTGGGCCCTCTTGAGGCGTGACGTCATCTCGAAAATACGTGAGATGCGTCTGAGATCGCTGCCTAGTCTCTCTTTGCTCTCGCTCAGCAAACGGATAAAAAGAGGCAAAAGTGGTTCGAACCGCGCTTCCTTCGCCCTTCCACTACCTGCCACTTCATCCCCGCGACTACATGTACCCAACTCGTGTATAAGCGATGATAGCGATATTACAGGCGTCGATGTAGCCCAGCGTGAATCCATTCTGTCTTGGTGTATTTTGCCTGGAACTGCTCTCAGCGCGGATAAACGATGCGTCTCGACGCTACTTTTCTTGCAAGTGTGAGTTAAACGCTGTCGTGTAGAGTGGTGGAGATGCCGTGATCGTCCACCAAGTCGACTTGAACCAGCTGTATACAACAGCGTCTGCAACTCGTTCCTCTGTTGATGCACTCGGAGATGTGGGTATATTAGGCTTTACCACGATCGGAGAACAAGTGTCTGGTTCGTTTGTTTTTGGCAAATGAGATCGTAGGGATTCACGTGACCTATAATTGGGGCTAACCAAGCCTGATTAGACTTGGTGATTTGCCGAATGCGAATCAGTACTTTGGAGGAATGATGTTGATCGTTCCACCAACGTGTCAACTCGGCTGGTTCACGAGCTAGAGCATAAAAAAGGATACTTTTGAAGTTTACAGCGGATAGAACTATCACCTGTCAACTTCAAAAGAAGTCTTTTTTATGCTGCAGTTTGCTTTGCAAGTGAAAAGACATCTTGACGTGTCCAAGATGAAAAAAATCGGTACTTTGGAAGAATGTTGGAAGTACTTTAGTCATTTTTCCAAGGAGGAGCTGATACTTCGGAGGAATGACTAACTCCACGTGGGCTCGGCTGGCTGCTATGTTGGTCGGCTGTCTTGGAGTTAGCAGATGAAATGATTCTTAGCTGTCAACTCCAAACCAATTCGTTTTGATTCTGCAGCTTGCTCTGCAAGTAAGAAGGCGTCGTGATCTCCTTGGCCGAAATGGAAAAAGAATGAGCTTCCAGGTCTTGGGTCGAAGTGCGATCACCCTGTGGTAAGCCTAACAGATTGTATTCCGGAATCTGTCGCATCACTAAACCACGGAAGCTAGTGTCATCGACTCGAGGCTCTGTTTGGACTTTGCCTCTTCTAGGGTCCTCTGTACTTTGTGGTAGCCAACCGCCTGTGGTGTGTTCTTGGATCCCATTCCTCCGGGTCCGTTTCCTCGGGTTGCAGATATTTTGATAAATGCTGGAGTTTTCCTCTCCGGGTAAATTTACGTTCGTGGATGCTCAATCCTCGAGCCTGCGTTAATACCCAGATCGGTCATTCTCTCTAGCTCCTGTCCGCGGACTTTTCGGATCAGCCGGGCTGAAAACTTTTCGACGACTGTATGGAGAGTTTTCCATATTTGGCGGTGGAACTTTCTCTCTCGCTCTCTTTGCGTTGGCAGGATAATTTTGACGCACGTTAATGGGATCTGTCAAAGTCGGACGGTTCGCGTAAAGCAGCGGCGAACTTTTGTCCCCTGGTCCATCAATCCTCCCATCCTAGATTTAGTTCCCGACTGTTCGAGGCTTCCAGTTATTTGGGTTCGTTTGGTTCTGTCCTGCGATCTACCATAGTTTCGCGGCTCTCTCGGCAACGAGAGGTTAGTTGCATTTCGGATCAATTGGTCTCTAAGCGACGCTTGACATATGATCTTAAAGAAACTGGAAGATGCCAGGTGGAATCGATAGCGGCAGACGTCGTGTTTTTTTTCAAACGAAACTAATATAGCTGCGCAAGCATGATGGCAGCCTCCAAAGAGGTGGAAACTAATTGCCAAGTGAGTTCTGTCCGAAACTCGTGATACTCCCATGGTCTCATCATTGTGCATCCCTCATTTTTTCTACTCTGCCACCGTTGCAACGTTTTTCCCTATCATTGGCAGTTTTGCAGCAGACGACCTTGATTTGCTACTCATTTCATTTCTTGGTCGAATGGCTGTTGGATGATGAGAGATGTTTGCTGGACCGACCAAGAGTGACCCAGGTCCGGTGGCACCCATCCAGTTTCATCGTTGATGTCTGACGTCGCCGTTCACGGGTTGACTAGGCAGTGGTTGGAGAGTCTGGAGCTTTTGGCTTTGCCGGGAGTTAAACTCGTATCGCCTGACTGCGTCCAGCAGACGCGAGTCACTCGAATGCCACGAAAGTCTCGGGCTACCACCGGCAAAGTAATGTATGCGCGTCTCTGCAAACATAGTCGTCGTGTGCACCAAAGACGCTTTTACCACCAAGCAGCATCGCGGCAACACAGCATCGAGCCGTCTCTCGCTTTCACATCCGAGTGGGTGAGCCTGCCTAAGCCATTCGGTCCAAAATTCACTTGCAGCCTCGTGCCACCGTACACTCTGACTCGTGCCACTTTCCGCTATATAAGGCTCCTCCGTCTCTTTTTCTCTCTGTGCGTGTTTTGAAATATCATCACTCCGCTCCGATTTGATCTCCGTCATGCCCTGTACACTCGTGTGCCACCTGATTGGCTTCGTACGAGAAAACCCAATACAGAGATCGGTCCAAATCCGACAATTATTTCTAGCTCCCACGGCACGCTGTTCGATACACCCCAGACCACAAATAAACAGAGATGGAGGATGCAGCCAATGCCTTCAGCTGTCAGCTGTTTCACCCGACGAATAAATCGGACCACGGAGTCCATCAATCGTACTTCGAGATTCGCGGCTCCGAGGCAAATACACATGGCTCCTTGTGGTTCTGTTTTTGGTCTACCACGAGAAGTCGTTTCACATTCTCAAATATACATTGCTTCTTGTGATGCTCTTGCAGCCCCACGATTCGTGGGATCCTCATCGATCGCACGCCTACTACAGAACTTGTCGCAGATTAGAGAAAGCCCGATAAGAAAGAAAGACTGGTCGTGGGAAATACCGCGTGGCAAGCTGTCAAGCCAACATCGTAATTGTCCTGACGTCAATTGTTCAGAAGTTCCTCATTGACAATGTACCTCATGACGGTGTGGCTGAGCGACACGGGGGGGTGTCGTGAGACAGCGATAACACTAAAGTTGCTTCGCTCTTCGAGTTTGATACTCTCGGCTCGCGAACATCCCAAGATGAGCGACGTGAGATATTTAAATCATTCAGACAAGTTAAATTTGTGGTGGTATCTGATACGGTTGAGAAGTCGCCGCTTCTGTCGTCTCTGCTCCAGGTTCGAATAATGTGGAAGCTTGCGCCCTCACCTTCCTATTTTATGAAGGACTCGTCGCGGCCAGGTCACGACCGAATCGTCACCATTGTGTACATGCGCACTTCGCGCAAATGTCAACGGGGATAATTGATAACGCAAGAGTTGGACTATAATCGATCCTGCAGCTGCCACTGTATCAGTTATAGGGCACCCTTGTCTCCATGTCTCAAATAGTTTATAGCACTTCGGATCACCCGTGTATATAGGTTGTAGGCTTAAATATACATATTGTTCGTTATCTGTCCTGTGAGGTGACTTAGCCAAAGCTCTTTGTTTCAAATGCTCCCTCTCTCCTGTCACCTAAACTAAAACGTACAAACAGACTTGGTGGTCCCATACGTTACAGGTTATTCGCTAGCGAGGCCTACTCGTCTTTTGGCATTCACGTTTAGAGCGATATTTCGTACACTCGACCAACACCACCATCACCATCCGTCACCACATGGCTGTCGGAAACGTGAACGGACAATCTGCGTTATTCATTTTAATTCTGACGTCACAGTCCATTCGCTATCACGACCGGTGTCACTTAACGCCACAAACTGATGTATAACACGTGTGAGTAGCAGGCATGGAAGGTGACTTTTCAAGATTCGTCAAATGAAATTTTTACGCGGGTGACGAATGCGGCAGTAATTCTTCTTGCCGGATGGTAAAGCCGGCGCAATAAATAGTACAACGTTCGCCGCGTCCGAAAACATCGTGAACTCTTGACCCAAACTTGCCCGAAAAGTACCTCTGTATACATCTTTTATACACTCATTTATATATATACATATATATATATATATATATATATATATATTATATACACGTGACCACAGACATTTATGTGGATATAATGTGATCTTGGATTGAGGCAAAGACCTACTTTCTCCATCTCACAAAAGTCAATGTTGTTCTTCGGCCTGTATCGTTATCGCTTCGTGCAGACGGCATTTTCCGCGGATTTTCGTGTTACAGCTCCAGCTCCAACCCTCCAACCCCTCGCAGTCTTCGTCGCACGTATTTCGTTGTCTTGTGACATGTAAAATGCTGTCCCATGTGGTGGAGAGGTGGTAGGAGTTGGTTGGATCGTGTAAAGAGAGTCTCGTAAAAGCTTTTTGTGTGCCGAAGGTGTGTTGAGTAAGTCAGAGAGAGAGAGAGAGAGAGAGAGAGAGAGAGAGAGAGAGAGAGAGAGAGTCCGTGTGCAGCCAATATGAGCTAGGTCAGTTTATTAGACACCCCATAGTGGAGTTTATTAGCCACTAGGCTGTTAATACGAGCATCGTGTGGGCGTCGGAGCTCCGACCAGGTGATATTACGTGTATAGAGTACCCTCTTTGTACCGTCGTACCTTCTCGCGCATCCTCGCACGAGCGCTTAATGACACACGAAGTGGAGCTCTCGCTTCAACCCCCGCCCTTCCTCCGACTTGCCAGTCAACCCAGCGGCTATCCCCTTCATCAAGCTTGCTCGTTGTAACCAACAGCTTCAAACATGTCTCCCAATTGCATTATTTCCATCTTCGTTTCCTCAACCCCTTCGTTCCGTTTGGCTCACTCGTTCATCCAGTTGTTTCCTGATTCGTGATCGACCAAGAAGCGCGAAAACAACTTTTCTCTTCATTCTTTTCGGGATCAAGCGTCACTAGCGAGACTCGCAGCGCGCTGCACACTCTCGTTTCTATTTCTGCGATATTATTCGTGTTATCTCGATAGATCACCGGGGGAAACCGGAGTGGGGGCGAGGAGTGGGTCGAGGGAGGATCTTCGATTAGCGCAGACTCCATCCACCCTTCGAAAACGACCTCCGGTGCACATCCGGTGAAGCCATCCGAGCGTTCTCATCCAGTACTTCCGTGGCGACCCGCACCCCGGAGATTTGTCAATAATTGATTCCATCGGGCGAAAATTGTGGGTGCCCCAGCCAACCGTTTTTCCCATTCCGAAGGGCGCAAAATATCCGTTGCGGAATATCACCGAATCAATCGAAGGTGCATGAAGAGGCCTGGAGGAGGGAGGACTTTGTCCCAAATTCCAAGCAGCACTTGTACGCATTCTTGCCCTCCATGTCCACTGTGCAACTACCTCCATTGTAGGACTTCGTCGTTGCTCCCGTGCGCCGAGGACATTGGCTATTTGTAATGGAAGACTTCTTCTTTTGAGGGTCTGTGTGCCGTCGACTTTTTGCAGCGTAGTTATAACCAGACCACCATAGCCAGCTTGACTGCTCTATGCGGCGGGTGTATGCCATAAAGTGTATTTCCCAAATGGCACTCCGGGTCACAACTTCGCAAGTGGCTTGGAGGACTTCATCGATACGACCCAACCATAGAGACGGTTTATACACGTTACGAGGAAGGTTCCGAGGGTTGGACCGAGTCATCCTCCGACGTGGCGAATACGAGACTCCCTTCATCACTGAGTCATGATGCTTTTAGACTTAGAATATCGTCATCCTTGCATCTTCCTCCACTCGATCCTCGTTGTGCTACACGAGCCCGTACAACCGCTCACTCAAGGGCCTCTCTGCATTGTCGTACACCTGGACTCTTCCGGTGCCAGTCACCCAACTGCTTTGTGGGCTTGCTGCAATACCGAGCCAAAGGTGATCCTTGTTGCACATGTACACCACTCCAGGCAATTGGATACCTTCGACGAGGACGTTTACCCACTTATCCTGCTTCCGTCTGTCTGGGGGTGATTGGCCCTTCAGACGCAGTTCTCCTGTTTCGGTTTCTCGGGTTGGAAAATATGACCTGACGAAGGGATCAGCATCAATGGTCCTGATTTAGGAAAGCCTGTCCGCGATGTTTTAGGATTTTATGGTTTTTAACACCTCCAGAAGTTTCAGGCGTTGATTTGATGTTGGAAAAATACGGAAAAGGAAAGAAGTCTCATTCTCAGCTTGAGGGCAATGCGATAATGGGGGTCATCAGTAATTCATGCGAAAGTACGAATGTCGGAGGGAGAGAGCGAGCCGGTAGAGGGAGAGGAGAGCGAGGGCTAGAGAAAGTGAGGCGGAGGCAGAGAGAAAGCAGGTTGTCGATAGGAGAGACTAGAGGGAATCGCAAATTGATTCATGACCGTAGAACCCGATGAGCGTGTCCCCGGCGTATATATCGTCGGTAAGACCAAGATTCTTGGCCTGTCAGCCGCGCAGAAACCTCCGGTTCAACTTCTCCAATCTCCCCGAAGAGTTGTCCACGAATTAAAAGATCGATAGAGGCGCATGGATCCTCCTTTTTTCTTCCATCCGTGGAATGTTTTGCCACAGTCCCAAGACTTTCTCTGTCTCTTATTTCGATATGTGTTGGCCGAACGGAGCAAAAATATCACTGCAGGATTATTACTTGATCTTATCCCATCCTGACTCTCTCTCTCTCTCTCTCTCTCTCTCTCTCTCTCTCTCTCTCTCTCTCTCTCTCTCTCTCCATCTATGAACCTCAGGATTATATACCAATGGCCACGTGGGTACCCATGGCGATG
Organism: Ophion obscuratus; assembly: GCA_964007375.1. Lineage (NCBI taxonomy): Eukaryota > Metazoa > Arthropoda > Insecta > Hymenoptera > Ichneumonidae > Ophion > Ophion obscuratus. The sequence goes on along the minus strand of OZ023314.1, from coordinate 2,579,880 downwards.
ATCGGTATTGTGAACCATCGATGACGGGGCCGTTTCCACGATCTCTCCATCTCCCATTACCAGGCTCTGGATCCTGCACGCTGGCTGAGTACGAGTATCCTTGCGCGCAACCACTCTAACCCCCTATATACGTTTACAGGCAAGTAGTAATTGCCTGTTTAGACCGTGAGCTCGGTATCGTTGAAGCAGCATCTTTGATCTCCGTTAGACGCCGGTGCTGGTTGGACGAGGAGTCTGTGGCGCCTGTTCCACCAAAGGAACTCACAGATAGCCTGTACTCTCAAGCCAAATACAACATCCACCTCGCGTACCGTCTTTGGGCGCCTACATAGATATATACGTCCATATATATGATTGGTGTATGTACCTGTGAGTGACATCAAGTCTGCAATCGCCTTGCTGATTCCCGTTGGTGGGATCCTCTCGAATCAATCGTCGCTCCAGCTCGCCTACTATAGATCGTCACAAGCCAGCCATATGTATATACATCTAGTGCTACATATAATAAAATTGTAGGGTCCGGATGTTTGTTCGCTCATAACTCGAGAACTACTAAATCAATTTCGATGAATCTTTCACCGAAACACAGCTTGAAGTCAGGAACAGGCTGTAGGCTAATGTGCGTTACGCTTTGCAGTTAACAACTATTACTACAATCAAACCTAAAAAAAATCATATGAAAAAAGCAAACGAGTACAAACAAATAATCAAATGAACGACCGAACAAAGAAATAAAATTAACGGATAATCAATTAATTTACGTGTCTGCGGTTCGTTATTATTTTGAATAAGCAATATTTATGGAAAATCAAACATCAAAAAATAGATCAAATGAAGTAATCAATCAAAATTTATATCCTGCATATAACATAACTGTAGGGGATGCTTTGTCTGTAATTTGGTAGATGTTAGAAAATTTCGTTACCTATAGTTTATATCAACTGAATCACTTGGAAATTACGGGGGATTGGGAGAGAATCAGACTGAGGGAATGAGAGAAAGATTTTGGTGGCTGCGAATCCCACATAGTGAGGACCCCCCCAGTCACTAATCATCATACAGACAGTTCGTTAAAAATCCTGCAGTGCATCATTGTGGCCAACATTTCGTTGAATCTCACCATTGTAATATCGTAGGAGTTTCTCATTGTCAATTATAAATAAACAATTCTCGTCAATGTCAAGCAACTCTTTTTGAAAACTAAATGCTCGCCACGAGCGGTATAGCAACATATATACCCTATTTGTACTTACCTTCGAATAATGAACGTGTGGGTTGAAAAAATAAGCAGCAGGGCGAACATGACTAATGTCCTATGACTACCTAGCCATTCTCATTGTTGAAATTTGTAGACGGCATATCAAGAACAGTAGTTAAAGGTATTGACACTCGCTAGCTACATATACGTGTCTTCCACATCATCGTTATATGCCGTTATATTTTTTAAAGGATGATCATTTTGTATCGAAGAAATATAAGGGTAAGGTGAAAATGACCAAGATATACTGTTGCCAACAATCTTAGCCGTTTTCCATCTTCGCCCGCTGTCCCCCGACCTACCCCTCGTTTACTCCTCGTGTTTTCTCACATCCCCGTCTTGCGTTCGATGCCGCAAGTGTTCTCATATGTATATATATATATATATTTAATATGAACGCACCGGGGTAGCAGCTTTATGACACCTGCGCCATAAAATGGATACAAAGAGCTCCCATATTACTCCGGTATAAGGTAGCCATAGAAACGTGAATCTGCATATGGAACGTGAGCATTAACTTTCTTCCTCGCGCTTCATTTAATATCACGCCTCGTACAATGCTCGCGACAGTACAGTCACGGTAAACAGATGACTTTAGCCCCTTTCCCCGCATTCGTACGCCCATTCACCGTCATCTGTCTTTTACACTTTTGAGCGGATTCGCGAGCCGGCTATTCTGACGGCTTTCCTTCATTAATGCAATGACTACCTTCCGCACTCTTCTCGCGTCGAGACGTCACATTGTCGCGGATGAGGAATTGAGGACTATTCGTAGTCGGTAGTTTGGTGTGGTTCGTGGCTTGGCAGGCAGCAGCGTTCGTTCCGCAGCTATCATCGAAGCACCGCACAGTCGTAATCGCTCCGCCACTTATTCCGCAATTAGTTTGGCTAAGGCTGCTCGGGAGATGACGCGGCAGGTGGCGAACAAGAATAAGACGGTTGGCGGAGGCATCGCTGTGAGGGATTCCAGGGCTGTGGGGGATGGTAAGATTGATTCGATGAAATGGGATAGGCAAATATTGGCCTGCTAGGTGGTCATTCATTTCTTCTCAGGAATACGCTTGATCCATTTGGTTGATTCACAAGAACTCCATTGGTGACTCTTTAGCCTACTTGAATAGCAATATCACATGGTTCAAATCAGGCGAAGCGTTCTCTCAAACCTAGAAACCAAAGAAACATTTGTCCGGGGCTGGACTAGTAAACGTCACGTTATACCTGGAAATCAAAGAAGCGGTGTTAGCTTAAAGCTAGAAATGGACGTCATCTGACCTAAGAACCAAAGACGGGTTTGCTGAGAGTTAGATGTCAAAATGTTTTATTGGACCTAGTTTCATTGGACAAAGTCGTTCACTTAGACGTATAAATCGATAAGCTTACGCAGATCTAGGATTCAAAGTTTTTTATCAGACCTAGAAATCAAAGAAAAGTTCAGTTGGGGCAAGAAATCAATGTGTCCCATCGGACCTGAAGAGCGGAGCACCGTTTGAGCTAGACATCGAAGCGCTTCTTCAGACCCAGAAATAAACGAGCCCGCATCTTGGAGCTAGATATCAAGGGAACGTGTACTTAGAACAACGATACCAAAACGTTCCATCATACCTAGAAATCAGCAAAACATTACCACAAATCAGAATGTTCCAACAGGCCTAGAAATGAAAGAACCATCGACCTCAATGGGCGGAATCAAATATGACTCCAAGTCAATGGTTTTAGAGGAAACGAACATGAATTCATTAACTTCCTAGAAAAATAGTCCGACCAAATCGCAGTCCACTGACCGAACGGAAGCTTCCATTCTCGTTCTGTAAATCCGCCAATGTCGCTGAGCCGTGTCTTCATCCATTGGACGTCCGAGATCATTGCTGATCATGAGTTTGCAAGAAGGCAGAATGAGCCTCTCCACCCATAACTCTTATTAGAGCCAAACCATTGGCTTCCCTTGTGTCTGGTGTTAACGTAGCACAGTTGTGGCGCATTTATACGAGAGCTCTCGTCGATTAGTCCGTATCCTCTCGCCAGAGCAAACTTGCCTGAGGAAAGTGTCTTAGAGTATTCCCTTTGTTGTTGGCTACCCCAGTGACTAAAGCCTATCCATAGTTGGTAGAAGACGCTCTCGACATATTCGTTGTTATGTGCCTTCACTGTTCTCCCGGAACTTCGTTGGATCTTCTCTTGTACCCTCGATCCAAATGGAAGCGAAGAAGGTTGAATGAAGACTTGCAGGCGAGCTATGATGTATGGATATTGAAAAGCCTGCGAGTTGGTCGCATATCCTTTATCTCTCCTTCTTTGTCCTTCCGAATCTCATTTCGCTTTTCCTAGTTTGCCTCCTCTATATTTGTGTCACAATCCAGACTCCCGAGCTCAGACGCAATTCAGGAGGCTGGAGCCTACAGGGCTGAAAGAATAGCAGAGCAGCAAGAGGAGCGTTGGATAGAAGGTGACAGAGGGAGGAAAAGGTTGAAAGAGAGGAGAGGAGGAGTCGAAATGCGTGTGACATGCGTCAAGACACGGACCGGAGTACGAAAACCGGGAAAATGGCGGAAGAAGTGCATCGAGAGGGATGAGGTGTGGCGGCCGTGTCTCAGGCTCCCCGTTCTTTCCGTAATTTGCAGTGACGGAACCGAGAAAAATTGGATCCTGGGGACTCTTTGGAGCTGGAAGATCTCTTGACACAACAGCAGCGCCCTCTCCCTTCATTCCCCCCCTCTCTCTCTCTCTCTCTTTCTTACCCTTCCACTTCCTTCTCTCTGTCTACGCTACAGCCTGTAATATCGTATGATTTAGTGTTGCGGATACAACGACTTTCGAACCCGCGGAGCTGCTTCATCGCGCGGGTATGAGGTGCGTGGTGTCCGCTCGATGTACCGACGCGAAATTAAACTCCCACCCTTCCACACTGCAACTTCATACATCCCCCGTTAATGTTGTCGTCGTCGTCGTTTTTCTTTCTTTCTCCAAGACTTATTTCCCTCGTTCTTCAACGCCTCTGCGTATCGTTATTCACCAGACCTGGCGGTATGGCTACAAATCCCTTCTTTCAGTGTCTCCCGTACTTTGGACATCCTCGTACTCGGCGCTACGCTTTTATAATTGTACCAAAATGGCGGAGACCCTTGATGTAAAATGAGGTCCAGTTTCTAGCGTTTTTTTCGAAACCCGATCGCGAGCTTTCCAGTAGTTTGGTACCTGGATTTGGACTGGTGCGAGAGGGCGGAATCCATTACACCCGATATCCCCTATAAATATTGCTTTCAGACGCAAGAGACCGAGACCAAATTTGATGGGGTTGTGAAGATTCACATTTGGATTAGCTTAGTTTTCATTTTGAGTGGACGCGTCAAACAGATTTCAAGGTCGACTTGCCTTCTTCAAAATAAACGACCCAATGCTCAATTGAAGGCCCTCTTCCACTTTTGAAAGACAAAACTAATGACCCTACGACCTTTCCAAAGAAAATCAATCGCCTTGGGACCTTTATAAACAAAACCAATTATGTTGTGATCTTTATAAGCAAAACCAATTATGTTGTGACCTTTATAAACAAAACCAATTATGTTGTGACCTTTCTAAACAAAACCAATGACCTTGGGATGACCGACACACGTCAAAAACACAAGTAAAACTGGAATGAGCATGCGGCGAGTGCGCCACATGGTATTTCCGGGGAAGCAAATAATTATTTTTATTGAACAGCGTGTTTAAATGTTCCCCATTAACCGAAGAAAACTTGTCATGAATTTGCTTTCGTTTTTATGTTCCATCATTTTGACACTGTTCAAGGGGCGCTCATCGCAAGTACGGCTTGAGGGGGGGGGGGGGCACGAACGTTTTTCGCGAATAATAATGGGCAAGGACCGAAAAGCGATGAGCGCAGGGTGGGGGGTGAGCAACGAGGGTAAAAAAGCAGTCGAATTGCCTCGTTTGTCAGGGGTGAGAGAAAGCGAGGAGAGGAGGTAGAAAAGAGGGAAGGGAGCCGGGGGGCGTTTGGAGGGGTGCGAGAGGGCGGAATCCATTACGCTGAAAAATCGAGGCTGGTGGACAAGCCATAAACAAACGGAATTATATACGCGCGGGTTACACACGACGCTCCGTTACTGCTGCTGTTGCTGCGCTCGTCCGCTTCATTCTTGTACAGCCCGCTGTCGCCATTTTGTCCAAGCGTCATACATCGCTGGGATGGCCTCTCTCTCCCTCTCTCTCTCAGTTCTCGGTTCTCCCTCTTACCGATCGACGATAAACATGTGCGTCCCATGCGCAGTTATAATTTACGCCCCGGTGACACGTCACAACAAGCACACATATACATATTATATATTTATACAAATGCATATATACATATACACATATACATATACATATACATATATGTGTATATATATATATATATATATATATATATATATATATATATATATATATATATATATATATATATATATATATATATATATATATATATATATATACATATATATATATATATATACATATATATATATATATATACATATATATATATATATATATATATACACTATTTTTTACTACCTGAACATGATTTTTTTCCACGGCTATAATTATTTTGTGCTATTATTTTTATTGCCTTGCTGTTTTTGTATGTACACATATAGAACATAGAAAAAGTTCCAGCAGGTTTTGCTTGGAAATTAATGGTCTATTAAAAAACAAACATTCCTAATGCTTTGAAACGTTTCGAAACTGTTGTGTGATCAATTCCTAATGATTCTGCAAGTTCAGCTAGCATCTGACATGAATATCTATGAAATAATGCCGCTAATTCAACACATCAAGATCATTATTTTTGAAGCCTTTTACAATAAACCAATGTCTACACGTTGTTTCCGACAGAGCACGGTCGCCGTAAGTCTGAACAAGAATTCTGTGTGCTTCAGCTGCAGATTGTTTTTTCACTAAAGTAGTGCAATAAAATTCCCGGCAGGTACTCTTTTTTGGCACGAAATTTGACATGTTTAACACTATGAAAAAAAAAGTTGTTTACACTTCGACGTAATAACATATACTGAATTCCAAGCTTGTTTATAGTACTTCTTTATAGATTCGTTACCATCTTAAACTACACGCACGCAGTTCCGGTAACGCCATCTGTTGGAAAACAGCGAGAGCTTATTCAATGTTCTAATACATACATACATACATACATACATACATACATACATGCATACATAGATACATACATACATACATGCATACATAGATACATACATACATACATGCATACATAGATACATACATACATACATGCATACATAGATACATACATACATACATGCATACATAGATACATACATACATACATGCATGCATGCATACATACATACATACATGCATACATACATACATACATACATACATACATACATACATGCTTGCATGCGTACATACATACATACATACATACATACATACATACATACATACATGCATACATACATACATACATACATACATACATACATGCATACATACATACATACATACATACATGTGTGTGTGTGTGTGTGTGTGTGTGTGTGTGTGCGCTAGTTTTCCATCAGCTTCGCCCGTGTTGAAATCACTATTGATAGCAAACCTAGCTCTAAATTCAACTTTTTTATATTTTCGGTGGGATTGTGGAACACCTCACATAAGATACTGAAAAGGGTCCGTATTACCTCACTATGCAGGATCTCAACCACCAAATTGGCTTCTCTCTCTCTCTCTCTCTCTCTCTCTCTCTCTCTCTCTCTCTCTCTCTCTCTCTCTCTCTCTCTCTCTCTCTCACCCAACCCCTTTCGCCACTTGCAATTCATTTAGTTTACGTTAACCATCTGTAACAAACTTTTCTAGCAAGAAACATCAAATGAGTGTCCGCCTTCGATTTTGTTGGAACTCATATACGTGATACATGATACGTGAGCATTGAAAACTTTTAGATACGTTTTTTTTTATCGGTGGGAAAAATGGTTTGAAGGAGGGAAACGACCCCTCAAAAAAAGGCGTATCACTCGTTAAATTGAATTTTTTCAATACTTCTATAGTGGATTTTTCATCGCCTATGATTTGAGGAATTTTGACTTTCGTGTTATTTAGATCGGTGGACTGCTTGTGGATGAAAGTGCAAAATCACCCTTCGACACGTTTTTCTTTGAAGGGTGGTTCCCCCATTAAAATCGTTTTCCGCGTACAAAAAAAAATACGTGTCTAATTGTTTTAAATGCTTCATCACATATATATGTTCCAACAAAATCGCCGGCGGCCACTTAGGTAAGTGATGTTCCTTGTAACAACCCGAAAATTGCAGACCCAGCTTTATTATAGTTTATCATATGTAGAGATGAAGATTCACAAATTGACAAACAAAGCATGCCTCACTATTTGTTAATTTTGGTTAATTACGTAATTTGGTATTTTGCTTGAATTTCTTTTTCCTCAATTTTGTTTTACATATATTGCTCTTCGGAAATAATAACGAACTGCAAAGACCATTTATAAAAATTGCACAGTACTCATGATTATTCGTCAATTTTTGTTCCTGGCTTCGTAGTTTTTTTTGTTTTTCTTTTAATGAAAATTGGCAATGAATTTTCCGTTAGGACGATGCTAAAAAGAAAACCATCAGTCTCCCAATTTATGGTACTAAAGTTTGCATCGTTGAAATGTAACGGAAATGCTTCTTTATATTCCTCATTTTTACCATTCTACAAAAATCTTCACAGTCTTAGATAATAGATTTCTACATCGGCAATTCAAATATATTCGAGCGATTATCGTAGCTACGATACACCAAAAGAAATTTGAGCAATTGACAATGAATTGTTTTCGTTGCAGTCCAACGCTGTAAACTCAAATATCGTCCCAATGTTGACTTGAATATGCTCCAACTTTGGAAAACTTTTTGCAAAAAAAAACGGAGCTCGGGCAACCAACTCCATAGGGGTGCCTCGTTAGCTTAGCTTCTTCGTCGATCGTTCCCCCCTTTTCTATCTATCCAATATTCCATGATACCTAATATAATAAAAATAATAATAAAAAATAACAAATAATTATAAAAAATTATAATAATATAAAATTATAATAACAAAATAATATAATAAAAAATTATAATATAAAATTATAATAAAAAATAATATAATAAAAAATTATAAATAAATCTGTTAACCAAAAAGCGAAAGGAAGCTCTAAAAAAAAAACAAAAAAGTAGATACTTTTTTACCCACCTCGGACATAGCGACCAAAGCGCCAAAAATCGAATATCTCCCTTTCTTTTTACCGTCTCGCTTGGATTGACCGCGACCACAATCTCATCGGCTTATGCATAGTACTTCCGGAAACGGCAACAACGTTATCCCCGCGTGGTGGGTTATGGTGGCCCATAAAATTCAAACGGCAATTCTGGCACGGGGCTGCCCCCCAAGTTAGGTGGGCGTTGGGGGGGGGGGTGTTGTCAAGAGAATAATCGCGTGGTAGTTCGAGCCCGGGAGAGAGAGCACCTCGTGGTAACGCACAAATTTGTAATTCTATACGAGTTTTCTCGTCGCCGCAGCAGCAAGGAGAGCAGGTATGCGGGCTGCCATTAGATTTATCATATAAGCCGCAAAATCTTATATACGGTACGTTATAGGTGTATATAGATATACGCGTGTAGGTTTAGACAGCACCGCAAGGGTCACAACTTCGACATCCTTCAAGGATGGAATAGGGTAGAAAGTCATGGTAGGGGTGTCGAGGAGAGGGAAGTTCGACACGAACGCACAGATATTGGGGATGAAAGTGCGGGCGCCATACAGTGACGGAGATTACAAGTTTTACAGGGAAAGATACACCGCGTGAAGCTGTCGCTTCTGTATATGCTTACGATTTTACGATCTCCCCTCCGCCCTCCCCTTTTCTCTTTCTCTTTCGTCTTTGTCCCTCTTTTACTATCTCACCCTCTCTCTCTCTCTCTCTCTCTCTCTCTCTCTCTCTCTCTCTCTCTCTCTCTCTCTCTCTCTCTCTCTCTCTCTCTCTCTCTCTCTCTCTCTCCCTTTCTCTCTCACTCTCTCTCACTCTATCTCTATATCTGCTTTCCGGCAAGCGCGCCCCCGAGACACATTCCGTTCTATCCCGAGGATATATACACACATTTTATATCGGATATATATGGAGTCGACCAAAGCTTGCTACTATGAGTAAAACAACTACGATATTTCCGAACATATATACACTGAATATATATATATATATATATATATAAGCTCCGTTGGAGAGTAGAACGTTTCACCAATGAATGAAAGGATGCTGATTTTTGTTGGCTTTTTCATTCCTGGTCATTTTCTTTATCAATTTGATTTTATAAAAAATCGGTTGCCTGTAAAGTCGGTTTACTGACGATAGTTGAATGTGACAACGTCATAAGAAAATACTGATGGAAAAGTTTCATTTTTCAAAAGAAAATTTTAATTTTGTTTGTTTGATAGATATTTTGTATGGATATAGAGAAGGAGGTAAATGGAAATAACAATTGAATTGATCAAGTTACATTTATTTGTACGCATAAATACAATTATGTCAATTTTTATTTATTTTTTTTACAATGTACATATTTTTTACAAGTATGAATGTGTTTGAGCAATTGTTTTACAACTTTTATTTTTTCATAAAATTCTTCGTTCAGAAAATCATTTTAAATTTACAAAATACTTGAATAAAATTTATTGTTTAAATTTCTACTCGACTGTTAAAATTTAATTTTTGATTTTATTATTTTATAATAATAAATTTTGTATTGACATTATTTCTTTCAGCAAGTGAACTGAATAAAAGTTGTTGTTCAATTAGTTACTTAATTATTTTTGCAAATTTAATTGTAATTTGTTGTAAAAAAGTAATAATTTTGAATAATTTATTATAAGAATAAACTGTGATTAAATTATTGTTCATAAATCTTAAATTTAAAATTTAAAAATTGGAAACATCATTAAAATTGTTGTAACTCTAGCTTTTAAAAAGCCCGCCGCAATGTGTTTGATATAGGAGAAAATTGTTCCCTTTGACGGCTGGCTGGTCCAACCTGTCATTTCAGACACGTTGTTATGATATGTGGAAGATTTAACATTTATGTTTTAATTTTTTGAAATCATAGCTACGCTCGATAATTATTTCGATCGAATAGTAAAGCAATTGATTTTTACTCATCGTGAAATAGTTCTGTTAACTTATTGTTATAGTTTTGTCAATTATAGCATAACCTACAATCGCTGCACTAGCGGACCGATGCTATTTATTTTAATGATGAAAGCACGAATATTCGACAATATATCACTGAACATATATTTAATATCGAAAGAATCATTACCTTTATCGCCGCAATTATCGTTGCTATAAACAATTCACACCACATTCACTTTTCACTGCACTTCATACTTGACGAAAACATGTATATGTATTATTGTATAGCAGCTGTCCACGTGGACGCATCGCTCATGGCTTCTGCACACTGCGCGCGATGGGCGACAAGCGATGAGCGATATCCAATGAGAGCTCGAGTATGACGGAAATGCTCTATGAGAGTGACGTTGCCATTGGATATCGCTGATCGCTCGTCGCTCGTCGCTCGCAGTGTACAGAGGCCATCACTCAAGTAGGAGAGAGACAAATGTCGAACGCTGCCGAACGCTGCCGAACGCGGAGGCCGATTGTACCTCTTTGTCGCTCGTTCCGCGCTCTCGCTTACACTTCAAGCCTTAAATGGAACGCCTCAGAGCGAGGTAACGGCGATGAGTCATGCTTTTTCGTGCGTGCAGCCGGCTCCATCGAATTATAAGACGTTATCACGTCAAAATACGGCTCATAGATTTTTGAATAATACGGCGTGCAGATTGTAACGTTGCGTTACGAATATCGAGACTATCCTAGAAAGGTGAGGTAAGCGGGCTGGCGTGGCTTAGTGGTCGGAGCAGTCGACCGGCAATCGAAAGTTCCCGGGTTTGAATCCTGGCTGAGAAGCGCACCGCATTTATCCTCGGATAGTTCTCTTGGAGTTTTTTTTCTGGGATTACAGTATATACATGTGTATATATATATATATAGTTGTGATGTCGCTGAAAAACCCCGTAATCGGAAAAAAATAGAAGAAGGCTAGTTTTGTGACAGGTGATTTTGTGGGTGCCGCGGGTCCTAAATCCAAGTTTGCCTCAAAATCGGGATGTAGGATTTTTTTTTAGGGGATGAAAGGGGATGGGCGTGGATTAATGCCAAACTACAACCCCTACGAGGTCGGCGCCGTGAGACAAAATGTCCAGAAAAATCCGGGCTTTAGTTTTGTCCACAGCGCCGAAGTCGTGGAAGTTAATTTTGAGGGTGAAAAAATGGGGTGAAATTTTTGAAAAATCAGTTTTTATTCGATATCCCTTTAGGAAAAATTCATACAATTTTTATTCAAATGGGTACGTTGTAGCCCTCGAAAAGACGCGTCGATCGAGTATTTGAGCATCCCTCTCGAATAATATCTTCATCCCCAAAATAATCGTTGAATCATATACTTTCTTGATTTTTGAGCTGGAGAGTTTATAAGATTTGTTTGTTTTTTTTCCGTTGAATTCATCTCAACACAAGCTGTTTTTATTTTTTTTAAACCATGCCTTTTCATAGCAAAAATTGACAGTTACCGAGGCATCTCGTCGACGTGTTGCCAAAAAACATATTTTGTATCGCCAAAGGATGTCCCCCTCGTAACCATAAAACTTTTGTAGGAAAACTTTTTTTGTGCCACCTCATCTTTTCGATTTATTTTAATGCTTCTTTTAAAATAAGACAGCCTTTGTATACACGCATACACACATGTATTATTTTTTAACTCATTATATATGTATGCGTATATATATACATGCGAATATGTAATAAGTTCGAATTATTATTTTTTTTTCATTAATTGAAATAATGTATCATTAATAATTGGTTTCTACAGCCATATATATATATATATATATATATATATATATATATATATATATATTAGACTGATTCAAAAAAAATTTTCCTTCTGGATTCTCGTGCTATTGTTGGGCACTGATAAAACAAAATTTCTCTAAAAAGATGGGCGCGGTCACTCAATTTTTAGAGGTGGCTATCTCGACTTTTTTGTATTTGAATTTTTTTAACGAACGTATTGCATTTAAGCATATTCATGGCTTCGGATTACGGATAAAAATCACATCCAGCAGCTTTTTCGTAACAAAAATAAACTCTAACAATTTGAAAAGGGTGCAATATTCACAATTCAAATTCAGGTAGATCAATAATGGCGTCTATACTACTCTTGTTATTCATGTAGATTTATTTATACGCATTAACATTTCGCACTTTTTACGAAAAATTAAATTAAAAGCTTTTATTCATAAATCGTATATTTACATTTTCAAAATGCTACGCTTATATTATCTTCAAACTCATTTACATTTCTTCCCAGCCATTCTCGAGTTCGTTAACATTTTGGGCAGAATGAAAATGTGCAACGTTGAACAGTTTGTCCAAATCTCTCTTAAATTTACGCTCCTTTGATATTTGTGACGGCAAATTCTTTTTAACTCGATTTTTTAAAAGTTGTTTCCAGACTAGATGGAGTTTTATTGATTTGAAGATTGCGTTATTCAATCGACGCGTTGGAATTTCAGCACATTTCCATTGTTCGAAAATTTCTTTCATCGTT